>AXCO02003398.1:0-23785 GCA_000473525.2 Anopheles melas | reverse complement strand
AAAAAAAAAAAAACGGCAAAGCTCAAGAGGCCACACTTCCGGTACTCGATGCTTGGAATCTCCGGAACGCTCAGCCGACCGTGCAAACGAACCACCGCTACAACCCGGTCGATATTGGCTATTATTACGCACATTAATGTCATTATACCTGGGCAGGGGAAGCGATTCGATTATTCGATTTGTAAGGTACGGCTCACACACATTCGTTCGTTGATTGGGTTCAACTCTTTTTTAGTCTCAACTGATAAACAATTACATTTTTTGGCTCCATTTATTGCAAATGGATGAGTTAGTAAATTGAGCTCTTAAATTTTGAGTATGTTTAAAATAACTTACAACTACACTTTAACGGGCATATGAACTTTAAATGATAACAACGGCCATACTATGCGTAGGACGAAAGCTCTTCAATAATTCTATAAGAACAGTTACCATGATATCTATGAAGAAATTAAACTAAAATACACCAGTTTTCGAGCCCAAATGAATAATGTTAAGGTGCTTTTGACCATTGTTCAACTATAAGTAAACTATAAGTTCGTTCAGTTTGTTGTCTAACTGAAATACTGATAACTATCTGAAATTCGTTCTATTGTAACTAAACAAATGAAACCCATAAGTTGATCCACTCGCTGTAACGAGTCTAGACTTGTGTTGGTGCCTTAATTTACAAAAATAAATTGAATTTATTTGCCAATAATGTATTCCAATAACTTCAAAATCAATAATTTACTATTAAATTAGTACAAAATGGATTCCAACGAAAATCTAAACAGTTTGATGGCAACAAAATGAACATCAAAGAAACGAACCCCGGGAAATATATGCGGACGTTAATATTTGGAGAAAGCAAATGTTTAGTGGCAATTGCAGTTGTTCAGAAAGGCATCAGCATATGGATTGAGCGGCATATGTTTATTTATAGTTGAGCAATGTTCAAAAGCACCCTAACATTGTTTACTTGGGCTCAAAAACGGTGTTAGTTGAGATTTTTATTCGATGTTAGCAATTATTTATGAAAGGATGATTGATGCGCCGGAAGGTATGCAAGCTGCACGGCAAATTTGGACTAATGTAGACAAACGTAGGCAAATTGCTGCATCAAACGTTAATACCTCGAGGAGTCAAATTGACAAAAAACCTTCTTCATAACAACTCATATACTAATTGACTGGAAAGCGTCAACATGATTTCAACACGAAACTTCAGCTGGATTATTATTTTGATAGCTTTCAAGTGTGCTTTTCGCATCATAACACCAAAAAAAAAACACCACCTTTTCATTCAATTGCACCCCGCCAGGAAGATGTTTGTGAAAAACGTTTCCAAAATTAGACCCGTCCGCCGGGGTAAATTCAAACCATCGGCTAAAAACCACCGAACCGGGGATAATTGAATAAATATCATTAGAACTTTCCCATCCATCCAAAACGCAGGGCGGCCGAAAACCAAACAAAAAAGGACAGTGGCGGCCGACGGAATTCAATTAAGACAACACTCCCAACAGCGCTAGGCTGATGAACGATGGGGTCTGGTTTTTTGTTTGTGAAGCGCCGGTGAATGCGTTGGATGGAGAGCAGACTTTAAGATAAATGCTGACGCTAAGTAACCACATTGGAAAACATGGCGAGCCCTATCGAGCCCCATTTTTTGGTGTTTTTTCTTCCTCTAATAGATACGGAGAAAAGTGTCTGTGCGTGTTAATGTCACCCGAAATAAAGCTTCACACAAGTTAACATACTTCAGGAGGACGCCGAAACCCGATACCAATCTGGACGATGTGAGTGAAAAACAAACTTCCCATTGAAGCATTCCTTTTTTTCTTCTTTTTTCGCAGTAAGCTCCACGTGCCAACGTTTAGTAGCGTTTTAATTTATCTCGAGTACCTTTCACGGTCAAGTGCCTTTTGGTGCCGACAACAGCCGTGTTCCTTTTGTCACCGGGACAGGAGCACAACCGACGAGAGATAACTTTTAATTAGGCGCACCGCACCGTAACCGCACCACCGCACGATCCAGGAATGTTGAGCGGAGCGTCAGGTGGAGGCCGAGATTTGTGCTTTGTGTAAATGACGACGTAGGGTTAATTAAAAATGATTGTCTCGTGTTACCGGCGGGGTATGTACGTCCTTGTACTCGAGTCAGTTGCAACGTCTCGAGCGAAGACAAAATGTGTAAAAGCAACGCGAAGGATCGTTTGGTGGTGGCGTAATTAGTTGAACTCGTTCGAAACTGTAAGATGTGTCCCAATAAAGGCGGCTACCACAAATTAGGTTTGGTAAGATGGAACAATTTGGAAGATGCAAGAGATAATAAGCATTCAAAGTCAATCATAACGTTGAAGTGGTACATACAATAAGTCCTTGGCTTAAGTTTGAAAGTGTTGTAATTCTACAACACGTCACCTAAACGGCAGAAATTCTACACGGCGCATTTGCTGATTAAAAAAGAAGCAAAGCCAAACGTCCCCAGCATTCTGCAATAGGACGTATCGATTGATTTAAGATTTGAAACTTTTCTCACAGCACATGCAGTGAAGAATGGCAAGCAACATCCCACCCCTGGGATAGCTCGGTTGGGCTTCACCGTCGAGGAAGGTGTACTTGATGATGCGACACTTGAGACATTGATTTGAGACATGCCCTCTTTCTTACTCTCTCTCCCTCTCTCTCTCTCTCTGATACACACACACACATGTATGCTTTTTGCCCAGGCAGAACTGGCTTGTTTTTGCCTGCTTGCTCTTCCTTAGTTCAATCGACATTTCGCTGGATCAAATTTTCGAAACCAATCGAGTATGATTAAACGGCAAGATGCGGTGGGTGGTGGGCATGCTGGCCCGCACCTAAATAAGGACGCATCCCAGTTTTTTCATGCCTGCTTCTACCGAAACTCCGAAAGCTGTCAACTATTGTTCGGAATTCGGAATCGGCACGCTTCAATGCTCTCCCGAGGCGCCAGTGTGTGCGTGTACTCGGAAGGGGCATTGATAAAAACCCACCTCAACCCGCTGTCGATCGATACCGATAGGCATGGCACCATGCTTTCTTTCGTTCGATTCTTCTGGGACCCGTCGAACGCGGCATCAGCGAAATTGGTTGGAGTTGGTTAGCGCTCGGGAGGGTTTGGGCGAGCATTTTCGGCTTGTTGAACACGTTCTGATGTTTAGTTCCTAATTCAATTAAATATTCCCGTCAGGCACCGGATTTTGGCAGGGAGTTGTATGGTGCGTAGTTAGTGTGCTGGTCCGTGTTTCGTGATGTGCCTGCGGGTTAATGTCTTAACCTTGCCGTAGGTCGACGATTGGAGCAAAAGAGCGAGAAGCCGTGCTGCTGTCCCGGGAGAGTCGTACGAAATTATGCACGGGGAGAAATACTGGTGGCGATTAGATTGTGCTCGTTGAGCATAAACTGGACGTAGAAGAAGACGTCCCATATAATGTCTGTGTGTGTGATATGGTTACTTCTATGTACGTACGTATAAAGACATACAGTAGAAATGAGGATCTCGCAATAGCCGTTCAGGATTTTTTTACTTTTGCTACTGACTCACCCTTGGTATTGCCCTTCAACAACTCTCATCGAAGTAATAACAATATGTAGATCATAATCTAAATGTACTGCTGGTCATTTAATGATAAGATTCCTTAGCAATCTGAAAAAGTGTTGCTTTCAGAATTGATCTGCAATCCCTGCAGAATATATAAGGAATCTCAAAGAAACGAAAATGCTTGAAATGGATACCAATGTTCAAGTTCTTTAATTTACGAATTTCCTAAAGGCACCAACTCGACTCTCGCCAACATCTTAAAGTTCCTTTACAATTGCCATCCAATTGACAGGGGCAACTCAATCACCAGACATTGATTTGTTTCTTCCACCACGTCTGGTTGGCATTCTTCGTGTGTAACGCCCGAAGCACCGTCCCAATACAATGCACCCGACGAAGCTTTGTTCAACTCGTTTTTCTGTACCAGTCGTTGGCAAGCAGATCGAAAGCACACTGACTCTGGGAGTCTTGTTGCTCTCTTCCTTTGCACATACTTTCGCGGTCGGATGTAAGCTTTGGTTTTCTGGTTTTGCAAGCTGCAACTCCCATCCAAGCTAAGGCACGTCTGTTTGAGCACGCTTAAACTTACACAAGACACTCACACAAGGCACACACACACACACACACATGGAATTGCGAAACAAAACAGCTTGGGTTGCGGGAGAGATTTTAATTAAAAGTGGCAAAACGTAAAAGATTCGCCACCGGGGATCACTGTTGCAAGGATGCCCATTCGTTCAGTACCGGCTGCAACACCTTCGCGATGCCTAACGCGAAGGCTAGAGATTGCGTGCGTGTATGTGTTTGCATTGCAAGCTGGAGTGATGTATGAGAGCACTTCCAACAGCCGGAAGGCAGTTATGTGCCAGGTCGGGGCGCTCGGCGTGAAAGTGAAAGATAGACGTGGCGCTTACAATGGCAAAATCTTCCTGCAACATTGCGGGCCTGGTCCGGGGAAAAATCGCTCAGGAAAACAACGACGGCACGGTGGCTTGGAGCAGTAGCAGCAACAGCAGCAGCTCAGCAAACACACGGAATAGTGTGAAGTCGACACAGGAGCGTATATAAGTCAGCCAGTAGTGGTAGCTTTCCTGTGCAATCGAGCTCTTCTTGCCGCCGGTGGCAGCTGTGGGTATTGAGATGTGACTTTATGGGAGTACTGAAGATGGCAAGATTACGTTTTCTGTTTTGCTTTGGAATATGGGTTCGCTTACCGTACTGGGTACGTATATCGTGAAGATGGTGTGATGGTGTGTATATCGGGAAGGTGAGCGAAACAATCAACTTTTGTGTGGAAGAAAATGTTTGCAGTGCGGGCAGGTATCGGCAGATCTGATTGAAATTTATTCTATCTTGGATCGAGGATTTTTAGTACAGCTCCAACAGAAAAATAGACTTTCAATACTAATGCAGTCTTTAAAGGCATTGTTTATGCTTACAGAAGTATATATAGAGGATTTGAGACCTTTTGTAAGCATCGTCAAGGCACACCGATATGCGAGTACATCCAACATGAGATCATTTCTGAAAAAAATGCCAAGAACTGCAACGTTCGTTGCTTCGAACTTTGGAAACAAATTATATTGTAGGAATATTAACTTAACCTTCGTTCTGGTCCTAGAATGTACATACTAGCATTCAACATAATTAAACCTCTAATATCATTCAGTATTTGTCCTACTCAGGTTTCCAATTTGCGTACCATTGCTCTACCTTGTCCACTCGTGATTTGATCTACAGCGAACTTTTCTTTCACTCCCCAGAAGTTGCCGTCGTGCACCTGTTGTTGTGGCCATATCATAAAACATGCGAACTAATTGCAAACGCCCGTTATGACGGTTGTTCATCATTATACGTACAACCGATACGGTTTGGCGGGCTGTTTGCACAGCACAAAACAACCGGATTCATTTAGCGATACCGGGAGGCAATGATGGTCGCGGGCAAACAAGTTCCAATATAAACGTCCAAATTATGATGGCCAAAGAAAAGTTCCACCGCGTTTGCGCTCGTGTTGGCCTTGTTTTCTTGTCGTGTTGGGACGTTTTTTTTTAGGATTCTTTCGGTGGTAAAAGTTCAGCGACGGAAATTACGAATGCTTGTAGCTTGAGTTTGGGCGATGAGAAACGGGAGGTGTGTAAGAAAAATGCATAAAACCGGACTGCCTACTTACCAGTACGATCTCTACCGCACCGACTATGTACATGGCGGCTGCTAAAGTTGTTCCCGTGTAGAACAACATCCCGACAGCGCCACCAAACTCGGGCCCCAGCGATCTGCGTTACGCGCCGAACGCAAGACGTACATCGTTGTCGTCGTCGTCGTCGTCGTCGAGGGCGTCCCATATTGAAGGCAGATGGAAAGAGAACGGAAAAGAATTGATTAGTAAACTTTGACGCAAACTTTGGTACCAACTTTTGTTCACACGACAAGCATAAAAGTTGCTTGCAGTGTGTGTGTGTGTGCTGGCGATGCTGGTAAAGAAGCAGGCACGGATAGCACTGAATGTTCCACAGTGCAAAGAGGTAGGAAAGGATCGAGAGCAGCTTCATTGCGTCAGATGTGGTACTTTTATCAGTTGTTGTATCATTCGTTGCATTGAATTTGATTGTTTCTTTAAAAAAACATGTTTCAAAATAAAAGAACAACTACTATGATTGTTTTTCAATCACTAACACGAAGGCGGCAAGTCCTAAAGTATTTGTCATTTTTGGGCGTTATTTAGCAAATTCAATGGATGTTCGAAAGCTAATTCTTCCATATCCATATCTTGATCACGTGCAATAAAAGAAAAAAGGGGCAAGTTTCGGACGTTCCCATACACGTGACGCCTTTTCGTCACTCGAAACATGACCAAAAACACGTCGTTTCAAAAAGCCTCGAAAACATTCATGAAAAGCAATCTCAATTCTCAGAAAATTGAGCTCCAATAACTGACCATCGTGCTGTTCGGTTGATGTCAGGAAGGAAAGACATCTTTGACATCACTATGACAACCGTTGTAGCATATTTTATGTAGCGTGTTATTTATGTGTCCTCTCCATCCCCGTTTGCTTGCTGGGTGGTTATTTTTTTTTGTAACACTCGACCAACTCGATTTCAGAGAACTCAGACATCTCCCTCCTGTCGAGTCAATTGAAGGTTAACCGTCTTTCCGTCCGCCCGCGGTATGATGGGTCCGGGCGGTTTTCACCAAAAACTCCAATTTGTGGCGATCTTCAGAAGAATCGAAGGAGATGGAAATTTTTATTTCACCGTGTCAGGCAGGAAATGAAGACATTCTTATGAACCATTTGAGAAGAGCCTTTGACGGAAAAGGGAGAAAGCGAGCGAGTGTATGTGTGAGAAAAAGCTCATGATTTGGCCTTTCATTTCCGGGACCTAGGTTAGTAGTAGAGTATAATTTAAGGTATTTCCTTTGGGGGTCATTGTGTTGGGCGATGATGATGGCTCCTAGGAAGCAGCTACTAATCGGTTTTGAGACAGATTTTAGGCAAAAAAGAAAAACAGGTCACAATGGTTGCCACGAGACGTTATTCCAAGATGCTAGATAGGCTACCCAGGAAGGATTTATGAAAGCAGTACCACAGCCTGCGTAGAGCGCTACTGTCTCGCTCCTCTGGGAAATGTGGTAAAGTTAATTGACTTGTGAACTTCCTGGTTGTTGTCGTTTGTGTACATTACCATCCTATTTCACCCCAAAATGGAACGGAATGGCTCGTGCTATATTAATCAAGATATCGTTTGTCTAGAAATGGCAGAAAAGAGCATTCGAAATCCAAGAATCACCGCCGCAGCTCTCCAGCACTCCAGCACGTTGGGACCTTTTTCGACTGTATCGGGGGGTTTTGGTTCGGGCAAAAGTTGGTTCGTTTGACAGTTTTGGGGCGTTTTACAGAGCAAAGTTTGCTTCTTATCGGAGCAGCTGGAGCCGCAGCCTCCGCCTGCGAGCGGGGTCTAACTGCCCTGCTTGGCCGTTTCGGAGTCGCGCCCTGTTGGCGCTGGTCCAAGTGGGTGAATGGTTTTGGCGTAAACTTACCTCGATATCATGAAATAGCTGCCGCCCGCCGGTACCACCCCGTTCGTGGCGATAGCCGACATGGAGATGGCAGTCAACATCGTCTGTGTTTTCGGGCGTCGTCCCCATCCGCGGATCGGTGGCAAGGTTGGTGGGTTTGGGAAGAAGAAAAAGAGGCCATTTTTGGAAGAGGAAGGCACAACATGATTAGCATAGTTTCGGGCGTAAGTTTTTCAGTGTGAGAAAACTTTAAACTGAAAGCGAGCAGTACTACTATGGCAGGCATGCGAGAGATGATGTGGTGAAGATGATGCCGATTCTAAGGAAGATGCTGTTGTTGATGATGATGATGATGATGATGCTGATACTAATAATTGGAACTGATTGTGGGGGAGTGGCGGTGAGGAAAAGGTTAGACGATGAAACGAACTAATGAGATAAAAGGGCTACGTGTATGCGTTGACCTTCCTGAAGTGGAGAATTAAGTTAGCAGCCACACACACGATGACACTTCAGTATAACTAATTCCGTAGAAAAGGACTTGTTCCCAAAGTACAGTATAAAGTTAGGTTCCAAGAAATCGTGAAAGGGTTAACGGGCTTGAAATTCAAAATAAGCTATCTTGTAAGTCAATCGAAGGCAAATTCCAGCGCACAATGAAGAGCCCTTTGCTGCTGCTCATGCTGAAACTGCTCATGAGCATTCGGATTGTTCGTGCAGAAATTGCCTAACAAAGAACTAAAGCAGGCTTCAGATATCTCCGCCTATCAAACTGAAGCTTTTGTGAAAGTATGCAGCAGGTCATTTAGAAGGTCCAGCAGCAGCAGCAGCTGGACATTCCACCTCATCTCAAATTTATGAGTGTCCTCAAGGTATTGTGTCAAGACTACCCCATAACCCTCACAGTCGGAAGTGCCGTTGTGTTGAAGGGGTTGCCTTTAATTTATGGCTCTTTATTTATTTCTTCTGGTACGTGCTCGCACGATGGCATGAATGTTGACACCCATTCACGACACAGCGATCGCAAAGCATATCGACTGGTCTTCTATGGAAGGAACACGCCGCTAGACGAAGCTTAATAGAAAGTAATGTCCTTTACCTCAGAATGGAGTGGTTTGGGAAGGAATTTCTAACGCGTTTTCACATCGTTTCGCTTGATGGACCGCGATTGTCCTTTTGTCCTCGTATCATCAAACAGCTGCTGTAGGCCGGTATACGCACTAGACAATGGCAACGAAACAGCCGGGCAGATAAATAACGATTCTAGAGTTCTGAAAAATATCCGCTCCGCTAAATGAGCTCACGAAACCAAGCAAGTGGGTAGCATTCTTCTACGCTTCGGCCTGTAACATCGATGCCTGTGCTCGCTATTGGAAAAATATGTTCCTCGGTAACGAAGTAAATTAAATTCACAAGCCGAAGAGACGAGTAGCGTGTGCCGAACTCGGCAGCATGTGTGGTGGGTGGGACGAATTTCTCTTTCCTCGGTTGAAGAAAAAAGAACAAACGTTGTCCCACGAGCCGGTACTGCCGAAACTGATGATGCTGCCTTGTGCTCTAGATTAGCAAATGATGTGTAATAGGATTACATCGCCCGCAGATGGTTGGAACAAGTCAGCCGAGATACTTACACTGGGGAATCCCCGTGTTATTGGGTTGCTTTTGCTGGAATCGTTAGGGACACTCCAATGTAATGCGTGTACGTGTGTATGTGTGTCTGGTTTGAGATTGTTCCAACGAAACAGGGAAATATGAATGGTTCCAAGAAGGCTTACATTCGATTGATTTTGCCTAACAGCATATGGCATAATGATGCAGTCAAGGTTGGAGTATTTGCTCATTAGAGGCACTGTACTTGTGATCAGTTTAGGAGGCTAGATTCTTACGAAGCGTGTTTGGTTCATTATTGTCATCGGACCATAGACAACAGACTGATCGTTTTTTGTTTCATTTACTAACGCATCAAAAGCCATATATGGACATTTTTGATATTAAATTAACCAATGATTGAACCAATGATTGATTGGCTGTCGCGCCGTTGTTGGTGCCATGACCAGGATTAACTCTAGGCTCATGCACACAGCTGTCCCATTAGCAGTTTGATAATTTTGTGCTAATACTTTCGTAATAAAACAATAACTATTGGCCATAGTTTAGATAAGTGTACAAGATGTTAAAGTTCATCTAATGAAGGCATTAAATGTATATTAACTTATTGAACGAAAGATGCCAGCAAAGAAGTCATTCTGCAGAACTGTATTTGTCTGGCTTTCAATGCTTACCAAATCTATAATGAAAACCAATCTACTTCTTTTGCAGAACGGTAATGGCAAAACGCCCGAAATGCATAGAACTGAGGCCATAATTAAAGCCAGTAATTCATAGAACTAATCCCTAACCAATGCCATAGTTTAGGCCTAACCACTGATGTGAACACAATAATTAATTATCGTTAATTTATCCGCTCGGCTTTCCGTCCACAAGCAGCCCGAAGCCAACTAGTGCGTTAGGATTTGCCTCGTGCATGAAGCAAAAGGCACTGATTTGAGCGGCGAAATGCTATGCCATTCCTTCGTCCGCCGACCATGTCGATCTTTAATCGACCGTTTTCACCGCTGCTTGCTTGCATTTATTAGCAAAGAGAGTTTGTGTGTGTGTGCGTGCCGAACTGGTGGAAAAGAAAACAGGGACTTCCTTGGGACGGTTACTCGCTCCTTTTAATGATGCGTAGTCGCGTTCGCAAGCCTTCGAGCCATCCTGAGCAAGCAGAAATTCATAATGAGAGCGACCTGGGTGTCGTGTGCAAGGCCACCGGCAAACGTTCAAGGTGGACGTATTGATTGCCTTTGATTGATAGTCCTCAATCAGAAAGGGAATGAGATTAATTCGATTCGTTCAGGCGTGGTTCGCTAGGGTTTTTTTTTGTATTTTTTCACGTCTCCTCCCCCTGCAGGAGCCGCCCAGAGCTGAAGGTCTGTGGGTTAAGACCAGCTCCATCCGCAACGGGGTTTCCTTACGCTACTGCCTCACGTTTCAAGAGGTTGTCCTCATTTTCGTCCACATTCGGTTCATTTGCGCTCGAGCGCCCGAACCTCGTAGTCCAGGTTATTTGCTAAGCTCTTCCGGGATCGGTACCGATATTTTGTCCATGAACTGTATGACATTAATTAGATTAGACTGTGTCCGAATTACAGTCCCTCTCGCCGATAACGATGGGCGGTACAAAACAGCTGCTCACAGCTCGTCCGTTGCATCCTTCCCCAAGGCAATCTCACCGACATTTTGTGGCTTTTGTGCACGGTTTCACAAAACCAGGACAGCAAACTCGACACTTCGTTAGACGCACTACTGCTTGCCACTGCTCTAACTTCATTAGGGCAACCTTACGGGCCAAATTTCACAAATCATTTTGGCGACCAGCGTGCGCTGCGTTTGGTCCGCTTCGGATGGCGTCATTGGAAAAATAATCAAACCGAACCCGATGGTGCAGCCCCGGTGGGATACAAAATGGCTGTACGTTTTCGCGATTAAATTTCTACGAATTAATAGTGCACCGGACATTGATTCAGGATGCTCCCGGATTGCTCCGTTTTTGCTGCACCGGATTGCTGCCGAGATTGGATAGGCTTTACTGATTTAAATGGATGGTGTTCATTAACATTGACCGGGGAACCGGGTGTGTTTGGTGCTGTACGCAAACTGTAGCGCGGCCAATTCAACAGGCCACTACTGCTGCGCAAAGATCCCCCATCCTTAGCACTGGTGGGCTCGCGCAAATATCGGATCGGCCGATAGCCATTCCGTGTACCCCGCCTCAGATCGTATGCAAATGAATGTTTGATTAAACCCATACATAAAACATGAAGTTTCGTTCCTCCCTAGATATGACCCAGTTTATAGTTCGTTTTTTTTTGTTATTATCCTCAACCCTCTCTCTCTCTTACTCTCTCACACACATACAAACACACACACACACACACACGCGCGCATATACTTGTCTGTAGCTTCAGAAAGTGAGCATGTTCTAAAGGCAGCTGGGAACAATTTTGCGATTTTATTCAGCATCACTTCCCGGGGAGCTCTGTTCCCGAGAGCTTGAAAGCCGCGGTAAATTTAACAGTGTCTGTATGTGTGGTGTGTGTGCGTGCGTGAGTGTGTGTGGGGCTTTGCCTCTGTTCGATTTACGGTAGCGTGGAGAATAAATTAACCTAGTTCGATGTTGAGCTGGTCCGAATGGCGTGTTTTGCATTTCAATGATGTGACGGTTCGGGCTTTTGCTGCAGCGAGAACCGTTGTTGCATGTGTGTGTGTGTGTGTAGGTGATTGAAATTGCTTAATGTACGAGAAGTTATATCCTCTCGAGGGGCTTCGGGAACCTCGCACAACCAGCGAGAAGTTGCACAATAAAGACGAGTGTTGTAAATCAATGTGTGGCTTGTCGCTGCGCACGTTTTGCGGAACAGGAATAGGAACAGGCGTTCCGTGCGGGGTTTTACGGTCGTGACAGTAAAGTAAAGTTGTTCAATCGTGCTGAGTGTTGTCTATAAAAGAAGGTAGAGATAAATCCTTCCACGAGCAGCTATAAACAAGGAGGAAGTTGACGATGCGATCAACTCAGCGAGCAAGTTTGAACGAAAAAAAGCAAATGACTAAAATGAGCTAATGAACACAGGATGACAGGATGACACGAGCAGTAGACTCATAATCGAGTCAGCAGCGAATGGATGCAGATGCGATGATGCGATGTGTTCTACCGGAAGACAGTCACAAAACACACAGCGAGCAAGTGCGGCGGATGGGCGCGATTATTTAACAAGCAGGATCATAATAGGTAGACGACACGGCAACATACCACACAGCAACAGCATAATACGATTAAAAACCCGAATATGGCTCCAGCCGTACCGACAACCCAGGTTAAACGGATGAATAAAATGACACCGAAAATGTTCTGTATGCACGGCAGGTAGACACCGATGAGTGTGCCTGTGTACGGTGTGTGGTTTCGGGGCAAATGGTTCGGAAGTTGAGTCGGAAGTTCGGTGTTTTATCCATCGTTGATTGTAGGGTTAGGCGCAGAGTGACAGTACCACAGCACCACCGAAGAGCAAGGAAATCCGTGCGTAATTTTGGGGTGATTATTTGGTAGAAAAGAGAAACAGAGAGAGAATAGAGAGAGAGAGAGAGAAAGAGAAAGGAGGATGGTAGAAACGAGAGAAAGAAAGAGAAGTAAATAGATGTAAAGTAAATAACGATTAGTAAAATGAGAGCATTAAATGTACTATAACACATAGATTTTGTCTGTCCTTTGCAATGTCCAAAATTAGTTAACTAAGAACTGTTAATAATGTAGCTTTAATCTAAATTCAATACACCTGAAAGCGATCTGCCAGATCCTCTCTAACAGTTTTTGGCAGGTCCTCACTATCTACAATTTAGTTTAGTCTACAAGAGGTGCCTAATTCTTGAAGTTCCGAACCCAAGTTAGTAGCATGTAATAGAGCATGCAAAAACCTCCCCGTCAGTGTCCACCCATTGGGCTTTATTGATATGGTTTTTCCGGATTAGGTGTTTTAACTTTAATGCAGCGAAACCGGAAACTGGTTGAGAAACGGTCATAAATAATTCATCCCCACCGATACACCGAGGACAGTCTGTGGCGTCTTGTTTCCTGTTCGTGTGATCTCACTCCTAACTCGCAAGAATCAAGAATTCCCTTGCGATCATAACTTACCCATGCGGGCGGCGGCAGGTGCTGGTTTGGCATCGGGGTCCGTCGGTGCCGGTGCGATCGTATTCGAGTAGTTTGCCAGGGACGAAATGAGCGTGGTGACATGGGGACGTTCCTGTATGTCATCCTGTGTGAAAACGGGAAAGCGGAGTAAAGTCAACCGTTTGGTATATTAATCTTTAACGGGGAGTGTGTTTATGTATATGTTTTTGTTTTCATTTGCTATGCTTCAAATAGTGCAAGTCGATGCGAACGCGAAACTACCGCCAAGCCGGTTCTGTTTTTCCACAAGAAGCCGTAAAGCTGTAGCATGGCGCACGGTAAAGGTGTAAGCGAAGTGATAGCCGACCGTACCCAGCTAAATGGAGGCTGACACGGGCGCCATCTTTGACATCGTTTTTAATATTTTATGAACCCTATTAACTCGTGTAATGTTGCAGCTTGTGGATAGTGTCGTCGCGAGCGTACCGGTGGGGATCGCACCGCCCATGGGGAGGAACTCATACTACCGCTCACGGTGGTTGCTTTTCTACCAGGCTTCTTAGGTTAAAGGCATGATAAATGGTTTCAGGTCTGTGCCGGTCGGAGCTCGCTCGGTTCGGTAGTAATTACTACCATCCCGTATCCAAGGAAGCGACGGAAAGCCAAACATCGAAGCCGGCCGGTTCGGAGGTACTACCGCCACACCCCGACAGTCAAGTGGCTTTCGGGCAACGGCCAAACATAACAAAAAAAGGAAGCCAATTTGGCCGTTCGGGTGCTAAAAAGTTTGAATACATCGTTAAGCCGCCGACGATGATGACGGTGGCAAACGTTTTGGACACGCTGATAGGTTTGACGTTGATGTCTCCGTTTTGGTGTGACCTGGCAGGTGGAGTGTAGGAGTGTGAGCAAAAAAAAAATTGCTCCGCAATCATCCCGCTGTGAGGAGGGTACATTAGTTTAATTCCGTACACCAAAGAAACAGTGCTTACCGAGTAAAGGTACAGATTTGTATCGATTTTATCTCCTTTCGACACGAAGGGTTGATCATCGGTGGGTTCACCTGCGGAGTAGAGATGAAGAAGAAATAACGAAAGTGAGAGGTTAGATTTTATTTCATTTGAAATCGCTACAGGCTGCTAAGACCTGAGGGTTATAAAGATACGTGTTTCTATTTCTAAGAGAGAAAGTCTTAATGTGAAGATATTATCCCACTAGTACTTGTGAGGATTGCTTGTAGATTGTGCTGTGGAAGAAATGATCCGAACCCCGTCTGGGGCGTTAATTAATTTTTATGTGTAACAAACTCCTACCGATACGGGCCACCAGCGTAGGAAAGCGTACTCGTATCTGCAGGATAGTATTTACCCACCGAACCACAACATACAACACACATCGAGAGCGGATTGGACGATACGTGCTCAAGTGTGGTTACTTCCATGCGAAGGTTTTATCGAGTGTGTGTGAGTGTGTTTGGATGATTTAATTAATTGGAAATGTTGCCCTACAGATCGACGTATTCGAAGGTCCTTGAGCGGTATGGTCGATAACTTACTGGATTGTTTATGAAAAAACTCCTGTATCGAAAGGGGCACCCGGTTTGAGATAATTAGTTTCATGAGTAGGCCGAGGACACGGCTTATACAAAAGCATTTTGTTTTCATTTTTTTGGCTCTGTTGTTTTGGGGTTTGTGTTGGCGATCGATCCATTCCCGGCCGGTTGAGTGCTTTCCCGACCAAAACCGGCTCTAGCGCCCATTAAACAGGGGTTTCGCCACAAATAATCGGTAGTTAATGTGCGAAACTCATAAAACGCATTATGTGAGTCGTTACGGTAGCGCCTGCCGTATTTTCGATCGAGATACACACACAGACACATTTCGGGGGCAAGGCGTAGGCTATTCCTGCCTCCTTGCCGGAGATGGTTGGCAACGGATGTTTGTTTTGCGGTATGATTTTTCCTCCCCAAAATACACCCATTTCCAGTGCGTCCGAGCGGATTACAGACCACAAACAGTGGACATATGTGTGGACAGCGAGCTTTAGGAGCAAAAGGAAAAGATGGAGAATTGATGATTTCACATAAAAGCTTAATCGATTCCGTACGTTGTTCGGGATTTTGGACCGGGATTCTTGTCACAGAACGGATGGACATTACGCCTCGCTAATCGAGCGGGTATCATTCACCGTCGTGCCCAGGTTGGACGATCTCCTACTCTTACATATACGGAAAAATGCTTCGGACACACTCTGTCGCTCGACTAAACAATTTCGCCCAGGTCCATAAATAACCGCCAATGTCTTCTTGGGGACGATAGCGAATCTTCTTACAGTAATCGATTCATTCGGTCAGACATATTGAGCAGGTCCCAGTAGAGAGGCTTGTACGAATTGAGGTTAGAGGTGTGTATATGCGTGTGTGTATGTGTGTGCGTGTGTGTCTGTCGATGCATGTGTACAGATGATAACAAATAGCCCGTTTCTAGCGTACAGCCAATCTTCCTAAGAAGTGAGAAAAAGGCGTGCAAGAGCCTCGCTATTCACCTTATGACACACTCGGTTGCTCAAGATGGCCTGTTCATAATCAAGAACAAAAAAAAACAAAAAAATCCGACAGTAATGAGAAATGACTTTTCATTATCTAAAAGCGGTAAAAACAGGTTCACTCTGTAAGCATCTATGGTAGCCGTTTGGGAGGGAGGTTCAGTAGATAGACCGTGGGGTTGAGCTGGGAGGACGTACATTGCCTGAGGGCATAGGCAAAGAACGGTGGGAAAACTAGGGCACACCAGAAAAAATACCTTCGACGTCATCACATTGTGCCGCACAGGAAGCCACACTGTAAGCAGGCTCTACTGACCGAAATTCTATTTTCGCTTCCTTCCTTTATCTGTCACACACAAACACACACACACACACACACACACACACACACATGTCGAGGAGAAATTTGCCCATAAATATGTATGCGGGACAGTATCTGCAATAAATCATCGATGAGGTTCTGTCCGAACACACACACGTTGGACACTGGTCACTGGATCCGAAGGTCCGTGCATCTGTGAGGAATGTCGGACATCCATCGGTATATCCCAGCTGTGTATGTATGCGGTCGTCATTTGGTCGCGCTAGAATATAGGTACATGTTTAAAGAGCGCACCATTCAAAACTCTCCCCACTTTCCGGGGATTTGGGAGGTTCTATCGATTTTGTTACGATTTCGAGATGGAATGGAATGTTTGCATGCAGTGGTTTGAAAAGCGGAAGTAAGTTCTAAATACGACCCGGAATGGTTGTATTGATCGTTTTTTAGGCTTTGTAAGAATAAGATAAATGTTTAAAAACAATGTTTTAATTATTGATCAGCCATATGGTGCTTTGAATTATGACTCAATTTGAAACATTTCTGCTTGATGACAAACAGATTTATAGACTTATGTAAACGTCGTTCTAATACGATAAATATACGTAGTTGAATAGTAAACCCAGTAAGCGTCTTAATGGAAATAAAATGTTACGCAGTTTGCATAACTTTTGGCGTTTTCTATTTTTCTAACCATAGGTCCTGTAGCCATGTTATTATGTATTGAAGGTCACTAGCGTCTTTTACAAAAAAAGGGTTATTGTATTTTTTAAATATCAAACTCGGAATATCCAGTAAAGTGTAAAATTGAAGTGCTCTTACATGATGTTGCTTGGATTGTACCTAAATAAAATACCATTTGCTACTGTCCCTGTGAAAAGAACTAGTCCCAAAGCGTGTGTCCCGTATTCACTGGAGCACCGTGGTTTGTGACAAGCAACACAATACACCTAAATATTGAATAGCAAAGAGGCTAAGGGTGGATAGAGCCCAGTTTTTATATGACTGTAACTTAACCCATGGACCGTACTATATAACCCTCATCCACGCTGAAGTAAGGTTAGATCACAAAAGGGAGCTATGGCTATTCGCTATCCAGAGAGTTGTAGGATCCTTTGTAGTTTGGCAGGATTATGATGGTCGTGCGCTTGTTTACTGTCCGACAGAAAAGGATGGAATAGTGTGTTGTTGTGTGTGTGTGTTCCAGTATCCAGTTTGGTGAGGTTGAGGTATTATTTTACATTGTAGTGTCCTGCTCGTTACTGTGGTCTTCGGCGTCCAACGCGGAACAATTGCTCTCCTGAGTGTGGGAACGTGCTGGGTTGTTTTAAATTATTCTTATTTTTGTGATGGATTTTTCCCCGTTCAGCAAAATTGCATTGGTGCATGTGTGGATATGCATGTGCTGTGGTTATGTGGCTATGTTGAGGCAAAAAGAAGTAAAGGATGGTTCGGTGTGTAGCTTAATGTGAAGTTCATTGTTTTGAGTACGGGTGTGCGATGCGTTGGAGCGCATGTTTGCATTCTTACGGTGAGCGCTGGGCGAAACAAAAGTGCTCGTTTGAATTTCAAACAGAGTGAATGATTGAAGGGTGCTGTACCCATGTGTGCGCTGAGAATGAAATATATATTTTTTGCTATAATAGTCATTAACTCCACAGTATAAAAGTATTGCTTGTAAAGCCGTACTGACGTTTGTAAAGCGTTACTGACTCAACTTTTTCTACCACGCCGACGTTAACGAGCGCACGGAGAAAGAGAATAATTAAAAGGCTTTTAATTTGATAATCAGCGGTAAAGCTCCTTACTGATTTCATTTCACCCAAACCACAGCAACCAAGCATCCTGTCCCAAACATCAATTATTAAAAGTTTGCGTAAAATGGTATAAATAATTCTAAGCACAGGGACGATGGCTCAACCCAGTCGTCGGAAGATTAGGTGAAGAAAACACGCGAAACCCTTCCACGGAAGCTCATTTCATTAACTCTTTCCCTTTGCTCGAGGGGGAGAAATCTTACCAATTTTCATCTGATAGCAGCTTACCAACATTGACGCTTTATTTGCTTTAACGACAGAGAGAGCGACAGAGATAGAGAGATATGGATAAAAAACTCCTCTTTCGTTTCGCGACGAAAGCAGTGCCTCATTTTGGGTTACAAAAATAATAAATGATCCCTTCCGACGGTCACGGCCCATCAAACAGTTCCGCTCGCGTCAAAATCCCCACAAAAACCGAACCGGCGCCGGTGTTGTGTACATAACTTTTAATGGCATCATGTTTTGGGTCCACATCGAGCGATTTTCTTGCCCGGGGTCCTGCGCGCCCTAAGCTGTTGCGAAGATACTTTCGCTTCGGTTTGCGCGGAAAAGATAAGTGAAGCGACAGACCTTCGACACTTCGACCCACGGGAGGCATGGTCGGATTGGTGGTAAACCTTCGGAACCCGTTGAATCGTTCCGCCGCTTTGCATACCCGCCAGGCGCAAACGGTGGCAAGAAGCTGAAATAGTACGTGCAGCACGCACGTACGTAGAAGAGCCCTTAACCTAGTAAAGACGGAGTGGGGCAGAAAAGGAAAGATTCAACACACAGACACACACACACACACACATATACATGCGCAGCTCATACACATCCGGCGGGGGCAGTTCTTTATCTGCGTGAAATCCGCACGGAATCAGCATACATCGTGGGAAAGCAAAAAAAAAAAGTTGGAAGCAAACCGAACGTAATTCCACCGAGACAGAGAGAGAGAGAGAGAGCAGTCCTACGTTAGAAAGGGAAGTTGGATAAGTAAGATGGCTGAAAAAGACTCTCGCTCACACGCACACACACACGCATATACGAACACACTGCAGAATTTGTGAAGCATCCTAAGCATTACGTAGTCAACGCATTTCATGCATACGATATCAGGCATTATGTGCTCGTCGGCTAGTGGTAAGGGCGTACTTTTGCACACAAAACAGAAAAACGAGCGGGAAGGTATCTCGAAAGGAAAAATTGCTCACTTTGATCCCACGTGATTCAAGGTTGATGGGATGTAGGGTATGGTTGTACCGGAACCTTGCGCTTGCAAAGTTTCTGCGAGGGACAGTTGTTTTGCCCCTGTTTATGGGTTAAATTTGTTGCTGCAATTTCCGTAACACGTAACATGTACCCCCCGTAGTAGACAATAGCTGGAAGATGCATTATCTTGGGAATGGTTATTGTTCAGCATGTGGGGCCCGTTAACGATTAGATTGGGTAGGCCAGATGACTGTCACGCGTCGGGGGAGCATTCCGATTGAGCCTAGGTCTAGGTGAAGGACAACTTGCACAAGTTGTGTGGAACGGTTTTGTGAAATCATTTGGAAAATGTACGGAAATATACGGTACTTTAAATTGTTGCAGCTGATTGTTTATATGAAGATATTGATTGATTGTTTTGCGAATAAGAAATGCAGATTGTTATTATAAAACTTTAAAGAAAAAGTACAAATTCTTCAATATGATGGTAATTATGAATAGCAAATTTAATGAAAATTGCCTTTTTTCTGATTGAAGTACTTCAGACTTAAGACAATTCAAGAAATTATTTAAAGCTTCATCAATGCTTCCTTTTCCAAAGCAATGGAATCGATAATTCATTCCAATACACTCCTATTGAACTGCTAACATTATCTTTATTCCAACTTCATCCTTCAATCTATCGCACAAATGTGGCAGCATTGACCATTTCAAGCATCCCAGCCATTGCCAATACCCGACACAAAAATCACTCACCAAACAAGTTAGTAACCGGTTGCCTCCGCGGCTAATGGTTCCAAGTGAAGTCGGTTACCCAAGACCCAAAATAAATTCCTCGGTTTCCACTTTTTCTCTCACTCTATACTGCCAAAACCAGCAGCCAAGGCCCGATAAGCCAAAACACATTGACAAATGAAGCAAGCAACGAACCACCGTTTAGCTCGATTTCGTGTCCATTAGCGTGGGCGGTGGTATAAGTCCCTATTTATCAAAACAGTCAAATCTCGCCACGGGACGGGCAAACTGCCGGCAGCATGAGCATCCGCCAACTTGTCGAAAGTGCGTGCGAAGGGTTTTGTCGCAACAAAAGGGGAAAAATAGCCGGTGTAGAAGAATGCCAAACGGTGAAGATTTCGCAACCCTCGGCCATGAGTGTCAGGCGCGGTAGGAGAAAGACGATCCACTGTAACAGAACATCCAACGAACCACAACAACAACGACGTATAATGCAGCATCACAACAACCACACCACCGCACAACACAAAGGGATGCCGGGAGGAAACACCCCTTACCGCCCACGGGCAACACCACGGTAGTAGGGTGCAATGAGATGTACTCGTCTGGTCTGTGTACGGGACCGTCGGCAAGTCACCTCATCAAAATACCTTTAATTGAAGGCGAAGAGTTGCGTCGAGCGTGCAGGTGGCAGCAAAGCGGGCGGAGTGCGCGGAAGACACGGAATGTTAAAGGGCCTCCACGTGGCACCATTACTGTGCCAAAGCTTTTTGTTCGCTGCAGAAGCCCCGATGGACCCGTCTGCCGTGGTGGCCTGCTGCGGGCTCGCCCGTTTACAGACGCTGCTCGTGTAGCTTCTTTCAGCAAGGGGCAAGCCCCAATCACCCAGAGCCAACAAGCCGAGCCGATGTTTTGCGTGATGCTTTGTGTGAAACATAATCCGTAGCATAATAAAATTCGAACCTGGTGCCGAACGAGGCAAGCTAGTTTCGTGATTCGCTTCAGGCTTTCGTTTCGTTTCGGTTTTTTTTTCGCCCTTTTTCTTTGCTCCAATCATGGTGGCTGTTGTCGCTCCAGTTGGAACTGATTGGGGACGCGTTGGAGCGCTCGAGCGGCAAGCAAAAACTGCTAGCGTGGACGTGTACGGATTAGTGTTGGCATATTTAGCCGATTGTAGTCTAAAATGGTCCCAAATGGATTCGAAATGAGGCGAACAGGGCGCAACACAAAGCGGAGGATGAGCGATCGGAGCAAGCTCGTGTGCTGGCTCTTCCTCTGGTTCGATTATTAATCGATTGTGTTCGGCGTTGGATCGAGTTTGTCAGCCATTTTTGTTGTTGGTGTTGTAGCTTTGCAAACGATAGCTCAGCAATGGTAATAGCAATGGTTGGCACGAGGATGGATACATTTGCATTAAACATCGGTGGCATCGGTATGCATGGCACCACATAAAAAAGTGTATCATTATTTACGAATAAAAGGATACCCAACCAATGGATACGGTTGTTCGTATGTAAATTTTCACTCTCTCCGAGTTCGCATTCCATTTCATTGTGAGGCTACATTTGCGATAAAGTTCAACGAACTGCTGCTATGCTTGGTTTTGTAGGCCAAAACCAGATTGTACAATATATAAGTTATAATTTATAATTGAAAAATATTTTATAAATTGCAAAATGTTTACGACCAAATCCGTGATATTGTAATTGCTAATCTTTAACTCTATGATTAGTTAATTTTTATGCTGGGTGCTGCTAATTCATCAAAACAAAACATTAAACTCATTACAGTGAAAAATTCTGTATTTGAGTTATAAAAAAAAAATCATTGCCAAACCATTTTTTATTATATTCTCTGGTTTAAGTAATTTCATTAAAAAAAAACTTTTGCTAAATGCAAATTTTGTACTTTGCATTTGTTTTAAGTGTATCTTTATTTTATGTATTTATTATTATCCGCTTATTTTACGTTATTTCTTGCACGAATGGTGAACTTCACTGTAATTAGTTGTTTCTAACATGTTGAAAGAGTTAAAATGTTTGCTCTTTAGTTTATAAAAAAAAAAAAACCATTTGAATGTCGTTCTATTTATCTTGCCAACATCGGGAACAAAGATGGTACATATATATAGAGTACTGGCAATTGTCAGTATAAAGGTACAAACAGTAATTTCTACTAAAGCTATTAAAAGTACCTTTTATCCTGGTCACGGCACCAGCAACAATTATTTGTAATAGTCTGTAGTTTTTGCTGCTCACAACAGCACAATGCGATATCATTAAAGCATGTTCCCTGGATAAAATTCAATCTCAAACGTGTTCTGGTATACAAAAAAAAAAAAAATCCTGCACACGGCACACACAAAACATACAAAACTTTTGCAATCGCAATCAGTGCTAGGGAACAATTTCACCTCATTTACCGCGACATTCGGGTAAAAGGTTGGCTCCGTGCTGTTGGGGAACCAACAAAAAAAAACACCCCTTGTCCATCACCCGGCAGCTCATTAGGAAAATTGTACCCAATCGTTGTTCGCTTTACTATCGCACCGCAACTTTCTGCACAGGGTATCAGCGCCACAGGAGTTTGCCATTTATCATGTTGCTGCTTGGCGAAAAACTCGCTCGCAAAGAAAAACTCCCCAGTTCCTGTGCAAGCAGCAACTAGCTTGCTTTTCTTCGATGCAACTTTTTGTCGTCCCCGAACCGCTGCGTGCAAAATTCATCACCGACTACGGGTTGGGAGCGCGCGTTTGCGAAATCGCTAGCACTAGGCAAATAGTTTACTCAGGTCAGCTTGGTAATTGAGCAAGCTGTTAGCCGGGAGCGGGCTTGTCCGGCAGCAGACGACGAGCGTGAAATTTTGTAGCAATTTCAGCAGAAATGTGATTTTAATACCTTCTTCGCCGTTGTGTACCGTTCGTTTACTGTGCGGGCACGAGTTGCAAGGCGAAGGAGGAAACAGTGTGGTGAGATGCAATTCCAAGAACTGTTGGAGCAGTTTTGTGTCTCATTCAGGGGTGAAATGAGGGGTGAAAATTAAATTTCATTTGTGTTTTCCAGAAAACTGAGTGAGTTTCTGGAATGGATATATTACGGTTAAATGTCCTAGATTTGGTTATTAATTGATAAAACTTGCACACATTTCGTTTCAACGACATCAGTTTCTAGCTCCGGTTAAGTACCTCTCCGCATGAATGGAAATGAATTGCAGCACAAACTATCATCGCAATTAGTTTTCTCGCGCACAATGCAATCCCATACACAAGAAAATAACACACAAACCTAAGCACTTGATTTCCCGCAACGGCAGACGCCGTGTCGCTAGTAAAGCGGTGTCCCACTTTCCCGCGCATGTACTAACGACGCCTCGCAAATCTCAAAGCCACAGGCCGCACGCTGCAAGCGCAAGAGCTGTATTGCATTCCTTCACGCGTATTGCATCAACATAAATCATCACGCCCATCCTTCGGGAGGTTTTGTTCCGCTGCTGGACCCGTTCGTTCCAAACCAACCAGCTAACCAACTCCAGCTGCGCAAGATGAAGCGAGATTCGGTGTTCTGTGCGACCAAGTGCACGCCCGCTCACCATGTTGCATCTTCGGACGACGGTCGAAGTGGCCGTAAGGCGGTGACGAATGGTGGCGGGCGCGAGACATAATAATGATGAAGCTGTTAGCGCACCACCACCGCCGCTACGACCGGTCGCGGGATGTCGAATAAACAATTTTAATGAGATGACATTTGTTTTAATTTTGTAACGATTCCCAACACTGCTGGCGCTGCGGGCGGATGACGCAGCATGCGAGAAGGTGGCACACTTCCGGTTGTGCTGGTTATTTTTCCCCCTCTCCTCCCCATACACCCTCTTATCCCATCGTATGGAGAGAAATTGTTG
>KI920181.1:14985-34610 GCA_000473525.2 Anopheles melas | reverse complement strand
ATTGAATGAAGTTCAGATAGGCATCAGTTATTCAGTTAGACGTCAAATGTTTACTTATGTTTTAAAATGTCTAAAAGCAGCTATACATTGTTTATTTGGGCTCGAAAACGGTGTAAGACTTTTAATTTCGTTTTTTTAACACCAATTCAAAACTTCTGCATTTAACTTTTCTCGACAAAAATGTATGATTCAACAAAATAATTTCAATCATACATGTATTCAATGTACTCGATAATATCCTGATCGAGCCTGCAACACATATGAGTTGCCTTTTTTTCAGACCGCAACAATCTGAGGAAAGGTTGGTGTGTAGTTTTGTATAAAGTGTTGACATGATTTCAGCTACCAAGTGTCAAACTCCATATGAAAAAAATCGGCTAGTATAGTGAAAGCCTCCAATGTTGATTAAATATCCAGTGATGTCTCTCCATCGGGCACCTTGGAATTTTGTCATAGTGAAATTGAACGTGAATGATTTTTTATTATTTGGATATAATTTATTAAATATTTATCATAGTATGGCTAATCGTACACCAAATGGAAAGGAAAATCAATTTCCCCTACCATTTAGACTATGGAAAATACTGAAATGATACATTAATTTCGTTTTCTTGAGATTCCTTGAGTTGTTCACGATGAAAAAGTAATGGTAGGCAGGATATCACAAGAAAATGCATTTAATTCATTACTTCAATTTGGTTTGCATACTTAATAGTTGGGGATTGAATATCCTTTTGTCAGGAATATCCTTATTCTGTTAAATATTAAATGAAAACAACAAAGCAACACGAAAAACAATATTTTACATTTACTTTCACAAAAGGTCTAATTCGACTTTTAGAGGGAAAATTATTGCAGAATCTTGAGTATTCAACAAGCTATTGAATCAAATCACGCCATAATCAAATTACGTCATGAATACACCAAACAGATAGCAAAGCACATAGTTGCTTTGCCTTGCCTGCACTCAAATATTAGTAAGAATAAATAAGAAGAATATTGGGTAAAGCATGGCCTCATTCAATCTCAAAATATAATATTTCTGTAAACTGTAATTCAATGATAGAGCTTAGGGAATTAAGATAGCAAATTATCATTGGTAGGTGGGAGGTGTTCAATCAATATTTCTTTTCCAAAACAATTACTTCATTTTGTGTACAAAATATACTCTCTGTGAGTTGGTTGTCGGGGGTGCAAGTTGTGCCTCTTCCTACGCATCGTAAAACCGTTTAATTGCTGAAGCGATGTTCAAAACTAGAATTGTTATAGATTTGATATTTCATCCGTCTATTATATTATTTCCTTGTTGGTTTCACTTGGTATGGCGTAGTGGGAAAAGGTTTTAATGCTAAAACCTATTATCTATTACCTAGGCCTTACAACCAAATCAAGTCTAAACATCAACGGCTATAACAACACTCATAAAATACTTTGCAACTAGTTACTGCATAACTACAACTATCTCTTAGTCTAATTGTCCACGCCTAGAGCCTAATCGTTGTGTATACTAGTGTTAGTGATAGGATTAGGATGAGATAGGAGAGTGTAAGAATACTTGTAAAATAAAGTTTACTCTAAGCCCACAAGCAGTTTCAGCAACTTAAAATTTCTTTGAGCTATTGCACACTAATGTTGAAGAGGAACCACTTAGTTTTTGTTTTGTTTGTGTAAAAGATAAAAGGAATGCAAAAGTATTAAAAAAAAAACATTTGAGCCCATTCTTTTGGCAACATGCAGGACACTATTTTATTTTTTACATACGCTACTTTTAGCAGCTGATGGTTGGCATTGGTTTGTAGGAGTCATTTCATTGATAAACTATTTGATTTATGCGTTATAATTCCATTTATGATTCTGAAATTATCCAATATTCGACAACAATCATATCTTTTCTTATGTGATAAAACGTCTCATGAGCGCACCTTCCGCTCAGTAATGTACGAGGGAATAAGCTTTCTTTAGTTTTTCAATCAACAACAAGTTTTCTTGTAATTTTTATCTTGTCCACCTGCTGTAAACGGCTCCCGCATTATCTTACCAACTGCACCAACGCTGCTCAGTGGCTTCATGGCTCAGGCATGCATGATCCCAAGCCCGGAATGGAGTAATTATGCCAAAAAGTTATTTCATTCCAACGTAAAAGAACGCCTTTGTAGTCTAATTCCGTGACTAAGCGAACGGCCCACACTTCCTGTGAAACCGTGAAACTGGCTAACGTTAACGAAACGGTTCTGCTGCACAATTGCTCCACATTTCCAGACCCGAAAGAAGGCGGCATGGCTAGAAAGAAGCCAGCTACAACCGAGCGGAGCTCTTTCTGAAGCTGATTTTCTACGGTCCGTCTGATGTTAATGCTGTGAAAAAGGTTATTTTCGTCCGTTTGGTCTACGTCGAAGCGGTAAGCGTCTTGTCAGTCATGTTTAGCACATTTTTGCTGTTGCGTCTGTACGGTGCACTTTACAAGGAAGAGGTTTTAGTTAACCCGAGACGAAAACGGGAATGTGCAATGAAACCGACGCCAAAGAAGAAGAAGAAGAAAAAACGCCTCGCTGCAAAACAACAAACTGTACCGGAAACGAGTCGTTGAACGAGTCGTTCTCGCTTGCGTTGGATGCGCTGTCCGAAACGGGTGCGGGTGTAAAAGAGATGATGGAACCCGTTTACCCTGGAACCGTTTCAGGCGAAGCAGCGGCAGCCAAACGCAGGGTAAAAAATGGCCCCCTTTTCTGCCATCGTAAGCGGGCACTCGTGCGAAACAACCCCATGGTGGGAGAGAGAGGGCGAGCGTGCCAAATGCCATTTCCAATGCCTTTAGGCTCTTGGGGACCGAGTTAATGTTTCCGTTGGTGTTGCACGGGGCCGGGCAGCGTTGCCGTAAAGCAGTTGGGGACCGAGTTAATGTTTCCGTTGGTGTTGCACGGGGCCGGGCAGCGTTGCCGTAAAGCAGCCGAAAGTAAGGCTGGCGATGAGCGGGACGGATCGACATGGATGAGTTAGCGATGTTCAAGCGGCGTTACTAGTTCCGTGGGTTTAGCATGCTCCGGAAGCAATTAGGTTTCTTGATTTGGAAATATTCTTCCCGCTTTTCCATTGGCCGTTTGAGCCAATTCCCTTTGCTTGTTAAAGGGAGAAACTTAAAGGGGTCGCAAGAAGACGCGTGCAGCTTTTCGTCCGCTATCAAAACTATCGACCGCTTTAAACCAAATCAGCTTCACCAGCTCTCCAGCAACGTTGCGTAAAGAGGGCAATCAAACAACAATTTCGATAAACCGTTGGCATTATAGAGAGGAGATCAGATTTTACGTGCGTCAACTTTCACCAGCTGCGATTCAGGCCGCTCGCGCAACCTCAAGCTCAATCTCAGGAGGACAACGACATGCCATGGCTCACATTAAGCTTTGCTCGATTCGCGGCTAAATACCCAACAAACCGCAAACCGACACTTTACCTAATCGGCAAACTTTCCGCTCACTCAATATCTCAAGGGTTGCTCCTTGCGGCTGGCTGGTGTGTGCGAGCGAGCGAGCGGTTACTATTTGCTGGAATGTGTCCATTGGAAACATACACTCACGCACATCCAGCACAGTGTCACTTCAGCACTACGCAGTGACGTGCAGCAGCGGTCGCTAAATGGACAAACTTTCGATTGAACTACAAGCGAGACGTGGGGAACGAGATTGTTGCCGCTCACGTCATGTGACAAGTTGTGCGAAAAACGGGTGGGGAAGCTGAACGGCAGCCCGGATATTAAGCATCACCGCCCAGGACCTGCAGGCAGGCTACACACTCACATGAGACACACTTGACGCTTCGTATGTGTGTGTGTGTGTGTGTGTGTGTGTGTGTGTACATAACGGTTGAAAGTTTTACTTCCACCGTCTGTGCGGGCGTACACCGTTGTGCAACGGTTAACGAGTAACTTCCGCTTGCGGTTGTTGTTGCGGCTCTCGGTCTGTGCCGTGGACAGGTTGTTGACGGGTGCAGAATGGGCGCAAACAAACTCGCACAAAATAAATTGTTTAAAACAAAATATAAATTGCTTTAGTTTCTTGTCCGGCTGAAATGAACCACTGGGAAAGAGGTTATTGTACCACTTTTTTCGTTTACATGTTCATTTATATAGTGCTGTGGTTGGTGTTATTGGCCTGGGTGTGTGTGCGCGCGCTCTTTTGTGGCATTTTGGCAGGAAACGGCTCAGTAAAGGGTTTCCCAGGTTTTTTTTTAATTGCTTCACGAAATTGTTTGGTTGCATCCCAGATTTTGTAAGTGTGCTCCCACAATGTTTTTGGTTCAATTGTATTGAGGCTCGATGGTGATACCAGGCTCAGGGTGATACCAATAAATCGTAGGAATAAACGAAAAATCTATAGAAAATTAAGAAAACTAACCAATAAACCGTGGAAACCCTGTGATGAAGGAGAAATGTAATATGTTAAACTTGACCCTTCCAAACTCCACATTCACAAAGATTTTGGAGTTTTGTTGTTGTGAAGAATCATTCTGGTTTTCATGTTTTAATTAAATTAAGGTCGTTAATTAAAAAACGCCTTAGCTCTTCAAACATTTTAACTTTATCCAACCATTTTTTAAGAATCACCAAAACTGCTATCCAAATGTTTCATTTTTTAAACTTTTAAAGTCTCTTTTTTCTGTGATTTCTCTCTTTTTATATTTAAATATTGACTAAAGCCTTTCTTGAATATCTGCCGACTGAATCACGTTATAAAACTACATCCAGTAACGAATTCTTTTATCTGTTTTGTATATTTTGCATAAAATAGAATTATTAAATTAAAAAAATATGATATTAAAAATAGTTTTACATGTACAATTATGTATCTATGTAGAGTAAAAAAATAATAAAATATGTTTTAAAACAAGAATGATTTTACAAAAGATGCAAAATTTCCGAAGTAAAAGCTAGCAAACGTTAAAACTTTGTTTTGATCATTGAAACTTCTTTGCAAATTCCCGACATCATCACAATTTATCAGCTAATCTAGTAAAAATAATACAAAAAGTCGTGTAAACACTGGGCGAGATTACAAAACTTATTGAAAATCAAACAAAAGGATATAAGAGAACACAAGACGACAAAACGAACGGTAATAAAGCACGTCGTAGCTGCTTAAGATCGACCACGATGTCCCACAAATAGCTTCATCAGACCATGGGACAAAGCGGTTCTGATCGCATGTTTTCCCGTGGAACTGCAAGATTGAAACAAAAGTTTTACCTCCCCCGCCCGTTTAGCTTGAACCAGAATAGTGGAAAATGGAGCAAAATGGTCCACTCCATCGCAGTAGATACACGTTCACATGCTGTGGTTGTGGTTTTTCTTGGAGAACGAGACTATTCCCAACCATAACCGAACAGCAGGATGCTGACCGCGCTAGTGATACATTGTGTGTACCTTGAGTGGGTAGCGTTGCTGGGTAGTGATGGTCGTTATTGTTGACTTGAGTTTGTTTCGTGAACAACTAAAAAAAGAACTTCTCGCCTCGCCCACTCGTCACTCATTCGACATCGAACGGCACGAGGCAAAAGAAGCAGCAACTATGGGTGGTTGTTGCTACGAGACGAGGATTTGGAACACTGATACAAGAAAGACCGGCCTTGGTGTAAGTTCCCCCGAGAAATCGAAATGCGCGCACTCACTCTTGAAACTTACCGGCATAGTAGTGTGGTTCCCGTTCGCGGAAGTGGTGGTGTCGCATGGAAACTTCCGGATCGCCCGGACGATGAAGTTGCGGAATCAGGTTCAACCAGAGTGCCATCTTGTGCCCCCGGTAGTGGCTACGCATTTTTGGCTTCGTCGCTGAAA
Organism: Anopheles melas; assembly: GCA_000473525.2. Taxonomy (NCBI): domain Eukaryota; kingdom Metazoa; phylum Arthropoda; class Insecta; order Diptera; family Culicidae; genus Anopheles; species Anopheles melas. The sequence goes on along the minus strand of KI920181.1, from coordinate 28,786 downwards.
TGAAATTTAACGTTGAAAAGAGATGTTCAATGAAATGATCGGGAGTTAGCAAAGCTTTGCTGTTTTCGCCATCGCAAAATCGCAGAGCTGTTAAAGTGTTGTTAAAGTTTCGTCCAGGAGTGAGCGTGGTTTGAATTAAACCAAAGAACACCCCGAAACACCGAAAAGAGTGTGTGAATCGTGTATCGCTAAATTAATTTCATAACGTCAAGATTTTAATTATCCGTTGAGTTTGCATTCATTGTTCACCACAAGCTGAACATACGCAGTAGAAGAGAGGGAACAGCAGCAGCCAAAACAAAAAAAAACAATCGGTTTTAATTCTCATCACGTGCGATGACCTTTATTGTGCCAGTCCTTTTGCAAGCAATAATCATATTGGTGAGGTGTATATTTTTTCCCAAACGCCAAAGCGATCTGGGTGAGCTGTTTTTTGTTTTTTTTTTGTTCGAAGTGCTCTTTTGTTTTCATTCCACATATTTAACAACAAACACTTTTTCATGAGTGACAAAAGCCCCGCGGGCGAAGCGCGTTGAAAGCAATTCCCCTGCGTTTGAGCCAAAATTATGAACCACCATTGATAAAGAAGCATTTTTCATTTTGCTGTCCCAAGTTTTAAAGCTTTCCTTGTTTCAATTGAACCCACCCAACTTTTTCCGGCATGATATGGGAAAGCGATGAAACGGGATAGGACGAGGAGGAGTGTCAAAATTTATGAAAATGCATTTTTCATCCCTCACCAGCCAGGACATGATTTATGTCAATGATCCGCCCCCGTCAGTGTCAGGCAGACACTCTGGGGAACAATGTCAAAACTTGTGTTCGAATCAAAGGACACGAATTCAGATTCCCCTTCTCTCAAACGTGGCAGTTTATTCGCAAGTTCGCCCAGGACGGAAGTGAAGATCTATCAGGCTCCTGTCACGTGCGCATCTTTGGTGCGATTTCGCCAAATAGATCCGTTTGTTTTCGGACGGTGTAGGATCTGGAAAGAAATTCTATCCGGTTCGACTAATGCGTTCTTGGGAATGGTGTGAGCGACTGTTGGAGGTAGAGCCGTTAGTGTGGGCTGTCAGTTTTCGACGTCTGATTTTTGCTGTTTTTCAGTTCTCCGGAAGAATGGTACAAAGGAACCGTTCGCTTCTTGCACGTTCGCTGGACGGAAGCGGGTGTGTTTAATGAAGCTTCTAGCTAGAAATGAATCTATTCGGGGTAGGAGCATAACAGGAGGAAACTCATTTGATCGTGTTATTGAGCGGAGTCTGAGCTCATTGTGACAGAGCTTGGTTTCATGAAGGTTGATGTGATTTTTATAAATGCGGTTAGCATTACGATAATTTGTTTGTTTAACTGTGTATTAGGATGATTTGTGCTCAATACTGTGTAGTCTGATTGCTTTGGCACAACGTTTTGTATATTTTTACATTAATAAAATAAGCTTTGATTATTTGAAGTAGTTTTTTTATACTGTTTGTTACCATTGGCTGTATTTTAACTATTTCGAGTCATAATCTACAATCGGCTGGATATTAACTATTTCATTGAATCTACATTTATAAGCAAACCTCTGCTATTTTGCCCAGATAAGGCAACTCAGAACATGCAAAAGACTTAACAGGCTTACTGCTAAACTAAACATTGATTTAAAAAATTTGCGATCATTTAACTTAAACATGCAAATTTCCATAACCTGTACAATAATTAGTTTGCTTACGTCACAATGCAATTTCAACAAGTACTGGGCGTCTCCATCGTATCGTGTAATTATTCGCCGTACCGGTGAACTCGTTCGTCGAAAAACATTCGTTGCTCATGAGAGGACAGCGTTGTACTACTAGGTTGAGCAGTACAAAACCTTCTAATTTTGTTTGTGGTTTTCTAATTTTGTTTATCTAGAGGGCTATGAAATGAGTGCAAATGAGCGTCGCGGCAAACTGATTAGTCGGCATCGCGAACGGAATGGTTAAAAATTAACCAGAGTCGTTGAAAATTGCTCGAATTTGGCATTGCAAACGCATTGAGATCATTTGTTAATTTTAATGACTAGTCTAAGGTCGTCGTTTAACAAATTATACTGCTTGATTTTTTTCCCTGCACTTGCCTATATGCGGTATCGTTAACTGTTTTTGATGATCGTTTATTTTAACAGGAATGAACAACAAATGAACTCAGTTAAACCAAAATGATCTTTAAATTACTGTTAAAATGTGTGTAAACGCGATGCCGACTGTTGATAGAAAGAGAGCTGTAATAATTAATTATATTTTGAGCGCTAATGTTTTTAAGATACTCCTACATTATGTTACGTAAAAAGATGAAATCATTAGGATCTACGATTTCTTACACTGTTTATAAAAGTTTTGTAAATATTTACGAATCTTTCAAAACTATTTATCTACTGTTTGCTTTAGATATTTGAATGTTTTACTCCTGAAATAGATGTTTCACAAATATTTATTTATTTATCTATTGGCCTTCACGATTCTAGTCAGCTTTTTGTATGGAGTTTGACAGTGAGTGGCTTAAATCATGTCAACACTCCATGCAAAACCACACATAAAACTAACCTGCAATTTTCAGTGTACATTATTCTAGCCTCAAAACTAGAATTAAATTCGAGTACCTGCTCGAAAAATGGTAAAAAGGTGGTGTTTACATTTATCCCAAGGTGCATTAAAGAGATCAGGTGGTGGAATCTAAAATCAAAGAGTCCAGGTGATCTCATAGCATGTTTTTTATTACCAAAAAAATTTGCTCAAACAGGTTCTGGAGGCTTGACGAATACACAAAACACTCTTAAAATGTTCATCCAAAAACAGAAGCGATAAAAATCAGCTTTCTAAATACATACACCTACCACACCCACATAAGCCCACCCGTACATTATACCCACTTAGAAAGCTGCTCAAAAACTGCTATTCAATGCAAATAGCTGAGAGGTTCAAATTTCCGGCTACAAACTTAAAACGGAAAGGGCTCCATTGTTAGAATTTATTCATTATTATTGTGGAATGAATTATAGAATTGTAGTAAAGTGTATGATAATCAGACGATACTTGAAGGCTGAAAGACGGATTCTGATGAATATTTAAGATGCATTATATAATGAATTATAGCGTGTAAACATGAACTCACATGGTCTAATGAAAAAAAAAACATTGGCAGAGTGAAAGTTCCACCCCCTCCCAATTCACAACCGGTGAAATTTATATAAACATGTTTGGCCCACAAAAACAAAAGACGTATCGCATAACCCATCCAAACACGTTTGGGAAACTATCTACAATAGGCAGAGCTTTTAAAAATTATAAAAAATAATACGGGAAAACTTGTAAAATGTAAAATTGTTTGTAATAAAAATCACTTCATAATACGATGTAGAAGCAAACTAGTTTTCACTTGGAATGGTTTTAAGAATCCAATTGTAAGTTATGAACATTCAAAACTCTAACGATTCCTATCACTCAACTAATCATAGATATCTGTCCTGACAGTGCCTCTCGGGGGGAAGTAGCAGAAAAAAGTGGAAATGTGCGCTTGCTAATGCACATTAATTTATCTTCGTCACAATACATCCAGGCTATTTGTATTCCAAGCATACAGGCACACTCACACAAAAGGAAAACCCGGATGGAAAGAAAAACATACCCGATATAAGTTCTATTGAAAGCAGCCTAACAGCGAATGACATCTTGCGAAAACCGATTCAAAACTATTTCGACTTCCACCCACATCCGCCTGGGTTCCAGCGAAGCTGCCAAAACACAACGTAAATAGGAACGAAATTGTCGATCCGCGCGCTCGCAGAAGCATGCCACACAATCTATAGCCGGTAAAAGGAAGACGGACTTATCCTTCCCATAGCACCGCTAATACGAATATTGGCAGCGCCACACACCGTACGGCGAAATGAAACTTTCAATTTGAAACACGGTGTCTGCTGCGACGTGAGCACGGATCTTCTCACGTGTGTGTGTGTGTATTCGGTTTTCCTTCCGAAAGGCAAAGCCGTCCGGGGTTTGCTTTTTATCCAGCGGGCGTCTTATTGCGTGCACAGCACAGCGAGTAGCAGCAGCCGGTGGAACGAGCAGATGGAACGGAACGAGAACGAACGTGTGCACGATTGGGACGCGTCCGCTGCATTGGAGATGAGAGTAGCAAAAGGATAATCCGTTCGTGTTTCGCAAAGAAGGTAAACGCACAGCAAAAAGTGCTCGGAAATTGGATGGAAACTATCCTTTAGTAGTGCAGCAAATAAGCACTAAGCACTGTACGCTTGCACTGCGCCACTGTGGGCGAAGATGGTGGATTGAAGGTTTCTGGTGGATCACTCTAGCGACACACAGCCAGAAACACACACAAAACAGGGGTATTAAATTTGCTCTACGCTAGGCTGAAAGATGAGCTCCCGCAGAAGCGTCTCGATCTCGATCGGCAGAAGCGTGCCTCTCGGTGAGTATTGAATTGCACGCATTCGAATTCGCTACTAATAATAGGATGGAGTGCTCTAAACGAGTAATCAATCCAACGGTTCCAGATTGAATTTTGGAACCCCTGGCAAAAGGATCCGGGACGTTGCGGTCTAATTTGCCCCGATACGAGAGGTGCCGTGAGACTAATGAGAGGCAAAGAATTGAATGCCTTTAACCTGCTCGCCCGAAGCAATGATGGTGCTGTTGTGGTTCACGAAGCTACCGTAAAGGAAGAAGTTGTTCAGCTTCGTTTGATGGCTTTCAAGCTACGCTTTTATCCGCAGCACAGGGGCGCAGCAGGGCAGATTCTAATTAACAACAATCGTGTTCGCTTTTCGCTTCCAATGTTCAATTCGTGGGTAAGATCTTGCGCTTCAATGGTGCCGGGTACGAGTCAGTGAGCATTCGTGTCAAACCGACCGCTTTATGTTTAAATCACTCTACGCTCTGTCGCTTGTCGTTGGGCTGAGCGTTCGCCATTTCGGTGTAGGTTATAAGCAATCACTGCACCAGATCTCTACAGCCGTGGGTTTCGCTCAACCATCAACGAAGACGTCAAATTGGCCCCTTTACGGAGCTAGTTCCGTGAATGGTTCATATTTGCTATGGCTAATGAAAAGCTAAAACTTAGTCATGCTTGCGAAACACTTTCGTTTATCACCCCCGGTCTGGGCCGGGAAGTTTTCGCTTGCCAATCTTTACGCCATTGCAGCCTTGCCGCCATGCCAACGCCAAAATAATTCACTGCTCAGTTCCGGGCGGCTTGCAAGCCAAAGAAGATGCTGGCAGAAAGTTTAAAGACGAAATGGAAAGAACAACAAAACATCGAGACACTGATCGAGATACTCCAAGTACCATTTCTCTTTCCGGTGACAGTAATTCGTCACTTTTCCTCATTGACCTTCGCCATCAGTTTTCGGTGCCGGCTGGTTTTATCCGGGCCGGTTGCTAGTGGGCAGCTTGACATCGTACGATGAAAGCGTTTTGATCTTTTCCAGCATGATTCGAGCTTTCACTTAACGGTCGCTACGGCTCACTCATCCAACGCTGGCAACCGTCTTTCGTACCGACCAGAACGCGTCGTATCCTCTTTTTACTACCACTGTCTCTCTCTGTCTCTCTTTCTCTCGCGCTCTCTCTCTCTCTCTCTCTCTCTTATCTTCTCAACAAGCCGAGATGTTTATTTTTCATTAGATTCTTTTCGGCTAATGAATGATGCAAACAAAAATATGCTTCATTTCATTCCCGGGTGCCGGTTTCAATTTTCCACCACAGTCTAGGGCACGGCCCGAGAGGGCAATGCGGCCCCTTGGTTACCCTTAGCATTAGTATGCGACCATTGTTCTACGGTAACCAAAAAACGGCACTGAGGGTCGCCGGAAGAACAACAAGCATTACGCACGACCCTCCCGCACGGTGGTGGAGAACTTTCACTTTTCACCGTTCAAATGAAGCGTTCTACCCCGATGCTTTCCGTTCTGTGCTGTGCTTGCAGGGTGGCTGGGATGCCTGCCTACTCGTGCAGCATCTTTTGTGCTGTTGTTTTGTTTCGGCCTATTTTGTTGTCGTATTATTTTGGCTTTTGGTTTTTTTTTTATTCTCTCCTTTGCGCCATGCGCTTTCTCCGGATGGAGATGAATGGAGCCCATGAGAATAAATCTTGAAAATAGATTCTTATCGAGTTCGGCTTCGTTAGGTTTGTGCAAAACGACAGCCAACGACCGGATTCGCGTTTGCTTGGGAAAGGTGTGGAGAGAGGGAACGATGGAGCCGTATCAGGCACTGAGCAGTGAGTTCAATTTATTATGCAAAACATTCGATTCTCGGTGCATTATGGCGAGTTATACAAACAGCGCTTTCCATTGTTATTGTAATTTGAAATGTAAGAAGGATTAAGTATCGCTTTCGAGCGGTTGAGGGAGGTATTTACATATCTCAAGGGGAGATTTCAAAAAAGAAATACGATCAACACAATTATTTATTATCATTTGGAACACAATTATTTATGCGATTTAATTAAGTTACATTGTTGGTAGAGAGTGATTTTGTTTGGTTAAAGTTTTTATCTTTCTTTCTGTTCAATATACTGCCGTATGATGACGAAAACAACACAATCCTCCCATATTATTCATGATATGGGCTTTGGTCACTTTATTGCGCTTTGTATTTTTTGTAGCAACCTGTAGTTATGTCCAACTGATAGCAAATCTTCGCATCTGCTTTCATAGCAGCGGTTGTAACGAATTGTTAGTACAATATGTTGCTATCAAAGCTAGGCCCATAAATTACTACAGGTCTACTGAATATTTGTCCGTCTAGTGTACTGTCTTTGACAAATATTCATTTGACAGCTAGGAAATACAAAGTTCCATAAAAAATCTTTAGCAACCATAAATCCCTATCTGCCAATCTTCTTAGAAGTATCTAGCCATCATACTCATTAAATTTTGAATCTATAAAAAAAGCCTTCAGAAAGATTATATTTTTGCAATCGATATGTCTCGACGTGGAATTGAATATTTCTAAGAGAATCAGGTATGAGTTGTTACTTAACTGTCCCACTTTCCATAGAAATGTGTCAAGTAGGAATAATTCATTTATGAAAGCGGCTACATGTTCTTTTGACCCCATAGTCGATTCAGGCCTGTCGCTCTCGACATTAAAAAAATTACTGGAAAATGTATAGAAATAAATGTTTTTTTCAGGTATTAAGTAAAATAGTTTGGTATTCTGCTTTGAAAAATTCAATACTAATAGGGGCTAAAATAAATTTAAAAGAATATTTTAAATGACATTAAAACCATGTTTAATTCACCAACATTAAAGAAGAAGCTAATTCAATGAAAAGAGACTACAATAAATTTTTTCGATTGATAATCTATATTTTTTTCATTGTTTTTAGCTAATGTTGTAGTTTTCTGAGCGTATTTTAGAGTCGCCTTCGATAGTTGGTCTGGCTATTTGTCAACCACTGTAATGTCAGCTGCTCTTTTCAATTAATTTTCCCTACCAGAAAAGCATGCTAGCCCTTTGAGAATAACCCTTTTTGCAATTAATATTATATTTTACCCCATATTTCGATTTTTACAAAGTTTTGGTTTATAGAGGCAATATTATAGAGGCAGAATTAATATTTAATACTCAATATGAAAAGAAGTTCATGTTCGAAGACAGTTGTATTTCGCAAATTTCATAATAAAGATTCTAATTTTCAATGGGCAATAATGTACAAGCGCGACTGAAATTGTTGCAAGCAAAACTAATTGACCACAAGGCACATTAAATGAGTCAAAAATGTGGTGAAAGCTTTGGTCACTAAAATCTACATGGGGAAAAAACAACTTGATATGACTAGCAAATCGTTCAAAACGAACGACCCAACATCAATGGTAAATTCTACTTCCTTACAAAGTGTATGATTTTGTTTTTCGTTTGCCATTTTAGCCAGCTTTAAAAATTGAAAGCATTAACTACCGTTGCTTTTACCAAGAATCCCTCCATTTCCACATCCATTTCCTTCTAAAAACTGTAATTGAATAGAAACAACCAAACTTCCACGAAATTTATGAATCACATCCAAATCCGTACCATTTGTTTGTCTTCCCCCGCATCTTGCACAATTCGTGAGGGGTAAAACAAGAAAAAAGTGGCAAAACAAGAACAGCAAAACCCCTAGCTTCTTTTAATATTGAAAATCGTTTTCTTAAGGGTGCATGATTCAATTTTGCCACAACGTCCGTGCCCATTGCCTCCAGCAAAATGGTACGCTCAATTGATGAAACAAAAACTGCTTTATTTTGTTCCACCGCCATGCGCATCACCCAACGGGGAAATGAAACGCACGCACAACTTTCCACCCTGCCCACAATGGGCGGCGTGCCAGCGTTCAATACTTTTGCCGTTGAAATTGCCCCAAAGATGTGTATCGATTTCATGGCCACTTGCGCACGCACCAATTGCCAGCAAACTTTGACGGGCGATTTGCTGCTGAAGCAAAGTCTCTCCTTCTTCAACTTCTTCTCTTAAGTAAAACAAACAAAACAACGTGTGAAAGTTTGTACCCTAAAGGACAGAAGGAGAAATTAAAATCCACGTTTTCCTTTCCCAGTGCACGGTGGTACACTTAAGGGACCAGAGCAAAGCAGGGTAAAAATCGATCGACGAACATTGCCATCGATTTATCGACGGTGACAACCGTGTCCCACCAAAAGGAGCGGCCGATGAATCGGAAAAAAGTTGTCCATTTAATTGTTTACCCCTGAAAGTAAACCATAAATCTTCCGTTGGACAGCTGTAGTCATCGACTTGACCAGCAGCTGACATTTCTCTGTTTAAAGGACCTTTTTCTTCTGCCGTATGCCGGAGGGGAAAGGCAAAGGAAAAGCAAAACAGATCCAAAACCCTGCGAAGCCATCGTAAACTTCAACCATTCTTTCATCTCCCGTGTGGCCAGGGTCGCTCGTGCACTGTTGAACTTTTCCACAGATTCGACCGGGAACTTTGAACGAGTTTCGGAAAGCCCCGGCTTCACATTGTCATCACCCACTGGGGGCGTCCCTGGGCGAACATTCGTCTTCACGCCAATTTCTTTCCGTGGAGTGTTTTAAGCGAAACGGCCCTTTGCCGGCACATATGTTTCGGCATGCAGCCCAAGCCCACACACCCGCAATTCTCACACGCCCGGCTATGGTTTCTTAGTTTTGGCCACAACATGGACGCCCGGCATATCTTGGTAACATATCTCGGGGAAGAAAATCCCATGAAACAAGCGTCGCTTCTGCTGCTGTTTTAGATGTTTTATTTCCTACAACACCCGAAAAAGGCAGCAGTTCCTGTGAAGTAAATTTAAAAAGGATACACAGGCCAACAGCAAGTCCTCTTAGCTTGAATCTAGCAAACTTTATCGTCCCATCGTGTACCACTGGGCCCCACGAAAGTAGAAAAAAAGTAAAAGAAGGAAAACCCAAAAGTTCCAGTGTCGCAAAAGGTTCGTACGGGTAAAAGATTTCCCACATTCGTGCGTCCCCCGCTCCCAGGACGTCCCGACTTCGTTTTGCTTCTTACAGCGTAGAAAAGATTTTACTACTTAACCCTCAGCTTGGCAGGATGAAGAAAAACAACGGCAAAAAATAGCGGGAAGCCAGCAAACTAGGAACGAGAAATGTACTGGCCGGAAAATGGATTCGACCAGGCTCCTGTTAGTAGACTCCACCGTACACATCGTTGTCGCCGCTCGCCGTGATCCGATAAGAGCCTTATAACTAAATTGAATTTATCGCTCTCGCTCTCTCTCTTACTATAGTCCTTTTCAGGGTGGGGAGTATTTCGTCCTGAACCGGAATCAGTGTGCATTTTCGTGAGGAACAAAAACAAAACGAAGGAAATCCTCGCCAGCTTTTTGAGGTTACGATCTGTTTTACCGATCTTGTGATTTCTTACGACAAGACAACCAAAAAAAAAACGTCCAGGGATGTCCAACACAAGTCAGTCTGCGTTGGAGCAGTAAATAACTATTTTGGGGAAAAATGTGTAAGCCCTCGACGCAGGGATAGGTTATGGTTGCTCTCCAAACCGTTAGGCTGTTGGTCAACGATTCATTCATACCCTTCGCTTACTAGCTTCATTTGATGACCTTCATCAACTACCAAGCCATGTTTGTCATCCCTGGCAAAGGACGCATGGGTCGAAATTATTCATGCTACGATCGTTCCTTTCATCCTCTGTCTCTCTCTCTCTCTCTCTCTCTCTCTATCTATTACCCACTCCGGGTGGGTAATCATTTCAATCGATCTCTGGTACCCCCCGACAGCCGGGAGTTGCTTAACGCTGACTTACGACTGCTTGCAAACTACTCCACTGAGTGCCTGGGCACGCACTTACCGCACCGAGGCAGAGTGTAATTTATCGAGGCAAGATAAGTTCGCAAGCAATGGAGTGTTTTTTTTTTTGCGGAGAACGGCACTGTTTCGTTCCGGGGTAGAAAGAAGCCAAAATTAAAGAACTACAGCCCTAGCCCTTTCAATATCCCGGCGGTTGCGTTTGCATAATTCAATGCAGTGGACTGCTCCGGCAACATATAGACGGCCTTTGCCCGGTGGTCATTTTCAAGCTTCAGTATACTCACAGATGCTCAGATACTGCTGCGTGGTGGTTTCGTACGTTTCCCACGTGATCAACCGGAAGCGGGTCCGCTCCTTCGCCGTACCGTAGTCGGGATGCAGCGGTGCCGCCTGCTGATGGCCGGCCTCGTTCGGGTCGCCCGTTTTGCAGAAGTTGGTCACGAAGTTGAGCACCGCTTCGTTGACGCCCATGTCCTGGCGCGAGTAGTTCTGGGGAAAGACCGGCCCGCCCTGCACCAGCGGCAGCCCGAAGATGTACGGCAGATCTTCGCCCCGTACGCTCCCAAGCCGCTGGAGGAAGAAGAGGAGAAAGACGGCAAAAAAGAAAAGCAGAGCAAGAATAAAATAGAAATATGATAAAAGGTTATACTTTAAAAATAAAAAATAAAACATAGAAAAAATGGGACGCTCGGGCTACATCCGCTCGGGCAATGAAAAGCGGAAAGTCTTGTCAGTGCATTAACTTTATTATATACGCCAAACGCGCGCGCCCCCGTAGAAGCGGGTGGATGATAAGAGCTGAGAAGTAAATCATAGTTTATAGCTAGAATCTTCTTTGTTCGAGAGGCACAGAAAGAGAGGGAAAAGGAAGATGAAGATGCGCAACGATGTTAGAAATATTAATGCTCGAAAAGTATGCAGTTAAATCACACTCTAAATGTAAATCATGTGATAAGTTTTCTTTGTCCGGGCAAAAGTGCTCGAGAGTATGAGCAATGCAAGTAGTTGAAGTTTGCAAATAGTCTGTTCGAAACTTTATGCAACTCATCACTGGCTGATGATGAGTTTTCGGGTCAAGCATATTGATAAACCGATGGGCGCGTTGTATGGGAGGTAGTTTAACTACTTATCATGGTATAGAACAGACGTTTACAAACTTTTACTTGCGTCCAATATTGATAGATTTATTGATAGTTTATTAGATTTATTGATAGTTTTATATTGATATTGATAAATTGATAAAACATAAAATTATTTGGAGATTTGGAATTCATTTTCCAGAATGTATTGGAAAATCTAATAACATGAAAGTGATTAGTTGTCTCTTATATCTCACATTCAGTTCATCGCTTTACCCTGGCTTTGCCTTTAGTTTTGCTTTCACATTTAAACCAAAAATATAACGACATTTCAAAATAATAAGTTAAAAAATATTTTAATCTCTAAACAATTCTTCTGAGATTAACACTTAATATTTATTGTGCAATAATTTAATCAATAATATAATAATTAATTTAATATGTTTAATCCATTACTTTACGTATCTTACCTGCGGATATTCGCTCTCCTTGCTTTGATAGCCGAAGTGAAACATGTACGTCTTTGCGCCACGTCTCGCATGCAGATATGCGACCTTAATGATCGGTGCCACCGTGTGGCCATCGCTCAACGCTTCCATGGTCGAATCTCTGTTTGGGTTAGGTGAAAGGCAAAACGAAAAACAATCAAAAGATGGATCGTTAGAAAACCCCAAAACAACAATACAATAAACCCAACCACCAACCGAGTCAAGACGACGACGATGATGATGATGATGCAAGTTACGAAAACGAAGTTCATTCTTACTGTGATTACCAGCAAAACAAAAAAAAAACAACAGCAAATCCAATCAAAATCGCAAACGCCAAAAGCCAGAAGAAATGGGAGTAATAAAACACTGGGGCAAAATCAGTCCATCCATCAGCCGTGGATAGAAACGGGGAAGAAACAGTATAAACAACAATCATCTTTCAACAACCATTCAAACGCTTCCTTGCGCCCTGCGGGGAGAAAGAGCAGGGCAAGGAGAAGCTGCAATTTGTGGCTGCAAGGACAACAACTTGGAATCTCGAACCGAAAATTAGCCACCACCATCCGGTGTGGCGGGGCAAATACTTGTCACGTCATTCTTGGCCATGACTAGCAGCAGCACGGCTGTACGGCAGTATGGGAGTGAAATGGGCTAAAGGGCGTTCCCCAATCGTGTGTTGTTAAGCAGTTGATTTCCTTCAGTTTTCCAATCGCTTTTCCGTGGCAATTACGATTGCAAAGACGCACCATTTTTTCCCAAACAGTTTTTTATTGTTGTAAGCACAGTCAGTTGATATTTGACGTAAAATGACAGATATGTTCTCGTTCCTTCTCGCACTACTTCTCTGTATCGCGGGCAGATAAAACAAGCCACAAATGACAGGATGGTGACAGTGAAAATGAGCGGAAACTCTTACTCTCTTACTCTTACTCTTACTCTCTACTCTTACTCCGTCGAGGCGAAGGTCATTTGGGGGAAAAAGGTAAAACGGAAAACGAAGATAAATACAAGCAAAAAATTGGAGAAAAGCGGAAAGAAAAGCGATAATCCCGCGGGTCGTGACTGGCAGCATTTGCGGGAAAAAATAAACGATTGCAAGCTGTCGCGCTAAAAGGGCAAGGTTTTGTTTCTACCGGGGCCCAACCGTCCCGCCCCCAAACCGCAAAGTAGATATTATTTCTGGACTGTATTTCACCGTAAGTCCCATTCGCGTACCATTTCCCCTCCCGAATCCGGTTGCTCAAGCGGAGCGCTTTGTTGGTCCGTGGGAAATTCTGCGCGTGCAGTCCCGTTGCGGTCGTTGATTGTCTGCTCTTGCACTGGCATAAGGATGTATTTTTTTCCTAGAATTTGCTTTTGCTTCACTCTCCCTTTATGGAGACAATGTATTGATTCGGAAAGTTGGGCGAGATGTTGAGGGAGTGCAGAAAAAAAAACCTTCGCTTTTTGTTCAATTCCCGGGCATCTCGGGCAACATTTAACAGACAAGCTTGCGGATGACGGTTGACACATGCATTGTGCCCGATATCGATGGAACAGATACTCCCAGACAGCTTTATATATCTTCGAATTATTTTAAAAGCACCCCCGTGAGGAGGGAAAAGCACACCCTTGACGAGACGGACTGACACCAAAAAAAAAACTGATCGATTTTCAGCTCTTCCAGAGGCTTGAGAATTTGAGGACTGAGTTGCTTTTCCAGCGGGAAATATGTCGTTTGTCGCTGTCGACAGGGATGTCGTGATTATGTCAAGTAGTCCATTAATTCGATTGACGCCGCCAAGGCAGTGTCGATTTTCCCGGGAAGTTGAGAATGTCTTAAACATTTCTTAAGAACTAGATTGAAGCTGTGCGCTCATGCAAAACTGATACCGGTCGAACAACGAATCAAACCAACAGGACGCAATAAACACACACAC
>KI920180.1:0-25416 GCA_000473525.2 Anopheles melas | reverse complement strand
CGTCGCCGAATGCAAATATTCCTCTCCCCCCCCCCCCCACGCACCCATCAACATGTATTACCTACATAATGCATTTTCCATCCTGTTCTCAGTTTCAAAACACATCCTACGTACTACACTAGTCTAATTCCACTCAGTGTGAATGGAGTAAAGTCGTTCCTGTGCACACGGCCCGAGGCCATCATCAGCTGCCTTCGCCTGCACAAAAGGTGAATGGTTCCCAAACACACGTTTGTACAGGCGTAAGTCGCCTTTCGCAAAACAGCTAATGAAATGCTTGATGATGTACAACTTGTTTACCGTGTTTCGTTTAGCTCGCCAGGTTCGTTTGAACGACGAGGGGGGAGATTTTTTCTTTCGTTTTTTATGGCTTTGTATGAAAGTAAAAAAAAACTGTGTCACATGTCCCGTTCCTATGCCGAAAGGGTAAAAGCTGGGCAAAAGAAGAAAAAAAAAACATAAAACCTGAAATCGAGAGGCCCACGTGAATGTGAAAGATAATCCGCTCCGTTCCATGGAAAGGCAAAAGTCGCACAGGAAGCGAAGTGAAACGAAACGTACTGTCTGTCGCCAATGAGTCGACCAGCAGGCCGGGCCGGCTCGGCGCAGTGTATGGAAATGTCGGGCCACCAGCGAAACCAACCGTGCAACAAAGCAATGGCACCTTCCCGCACCCGCACCATCGCAAGAAACATAGAGGCTGCCTACACTGGTGAGCAGAAGAAAAGCTGTGCCCGATTACCGAAAGAAAAAGCACGATCCGCTCGAGAAGCTGGTACGTTGTTGAGTGTAGTGTCTCTTTCGCTCTGCCACTCTTCTCTCATTAGTGTGTGGTTTGCTCACTTAACTTGGTCTCTTTCTCACTCAGCCCCGGATGGGGATGAAGTATCCCTTTTGGCATCGCTAACAGGTCTTGCAAGCCTTGCAACCAAACCACTGCTGCACACCTGAGCGGGAAGCAGGGTGATGAAGATGAAACCACACACACACAAATAGTACGGTGTCCCAGTTTGGGCAGTTGCATACGGCCTGAGCCCACTGACGCTATCGGCTGTCGGTGTGTGTACGCTTCATTCTCGCCATGGTATAAAGCCGACAAACAAGCTAGGATAAGGACGGGATGACCAAGCAGAGGGTTCGCTTCTTAAGAACCGCGATATAATGACACAACGTGGCGTTGGCGATGCAGATGATGGTTGATGTATGCAAGTGCGTTCGAGCGCTACGTGCTGTTAGTTGGAATTTTGAGGGATTGACTTTAATGTAAGGATGTTGGGATGAAGCTTCCACTTGATGGTTAGTGCCTGGAACTGTACACAAATATTGTGATTGAAAGCTGATCAATACAACATTTATTATTTTCTGGTACTAAATGACAGCAGCTTTTTAGATGGGTCGATATTACAACTAAATAGAAATAAATCAATTTCAACACAAAAATGATAGTTTGTTACTAAGTTTTGCCAATGTCAATTTATGCGCAAAGAACATTTATAGAAGGACGGAAGCCTTGTATAACAACCCTTTTTTAAAACAATTTGTATCCAGTTCAACGGTCATTTGTCGAGCATATTTTTGACTTCAATATGAACACTTTTTTTTTGCTAAAAGCCTAGGCACTTGGTTTCAGCATTCATCATTTTCTTCCGGTTATTTTCAAGATAGTTATTTTACAGAGATAGAACATTTGGAAAGTAAAAGCTTATTATTCGGCCACTTGCTCAAACTCGATCGAAAAGGGACGATAGTTACAGTTGCCTAGATACAACGGTTGCTTTAATTTATTTAATTTGTTTCCTGCTCAGTAATGTGTACACTTATGGCAATGATAACATGAGTCAGAGCCTGTTCACTACGCAAACTAGGCGGCCTCATGCCTCATGGGGACTATGCAGTAAATTCCCCCCTACGTAAATCTGCCACTGATGTAAGATAAATATAATTCAACAAAACTCCATTTTTCAAATGTGAACTCAACTCAAGCCACATTCTTGATTGCTAAAAGTCCGCTCCAATGCTATCATTCGGCAAACCAACGGGGCTTAACAATTTACATTCAACTAAATTGCTGAATTCACACATGAATTATGCCTGACCACAAACGGGAAAAGTATGCGCTCCGCAAAGAAAGGCGTTAGATTCATCTTCATCGTACACCGACTGCATCAAATCCAACATTAGATTAATGCATGCTGTAGTAGCTGAATACACAACAAAAAACTCCAAACATAGAAAAAGGCACTGATCTTTCACTACCCTTATACTCCTTATCAAACCGGGAAGCTATTTGGACAGTAAACCTCTTGTACCGCTGAATGTATGGGTGAATGGTTGGAGCTCTTTTTTCATTCAAGAACATTTTCTATAGAGCCAAGACAAATAAGAAAGTACAATATTGTGCAAAGCATAAACCACACCAGTGCTCATTATTGTAAAGTTTTCATCGCAACTTTCCACCCGACAGTGATTGCATTGTGCTGCCATTCACTCCCAACATACATTTGGGTTGGATTTATCGTGAGTTTAGCGTGTAATTCCTTTATAAGCTTTCAACATTTGGTAGACGTCGATTTAAAAGAATATTTCATAAGCTTTATTTAGTCCTTAATTTCAATAAAAACCGGCACAATACTACTTGAGAATAATATTGCATTCCTTCTGTCGTTTCACAACACAGGGTGGTACAATTGTTACGAAAACCCTGGGTTCCCTATTCTTGCAAATACACGTGTTTATGGGTTTTTACAAAATGTGTACGGTGTAGCAACGGTAATTTTAAAGGTTTAAAAAGAAAAAAATAATTTCATGTACAATGTTTGATCGAATGATTGTCATATGATGGAATTATCAAAATTCGATATTTTTGTTCCAGTCATTGACAGATTAGTAAACAAAAACAAGTAATTTCTATAGCTTTAACAACATAGATTATAAGCTTTACCCTTTAAATCGTTTAGCTCAAAATTTTACTCACCTCACTGTGCCAGCGCATAAACTACATTCTCGCCTTCTCACGCGCAATAAGGGTTGTGCTCAAGATGAACCAACCCCAAAAAAATTTGATAATTATCTAACTTTCAATCTTCATCCATTATCTCGTTCTTCATAATCACAAGACGCACAACAGATATGCACACTCACACTCGCGGTCGCGCTTGCAAGTGCACCACGGGCTAAACTGTGAAAGCTAATGTCTTTCGAGGGTTGTCGTTCGGGGAAGCGGCTGTCTTCCGGTCTCTCCTTTTTGGAAAAGATCGCTTCGAGGGGATAAAAACTTTTAATGAATAACTCGAACATTGTTCAGCCCGGGTGCGGGCAGGTTTTTGGGTAGAACGATGGCAGCACGATGGTTCCTGTATATGCTGCTTGCTGTTTAGATCCCATCCACACCACCGGCCCGACACGCTTGTGGCGGCAGCTGAATGATGTTAACCAAGTATTTTATACAGTCATCTCGTTGCAACTGGGGCATAATATAAGAAAACCTTTAAGCACTTTAAGGAATCGAGATGTTTAATGAATAAGTTGGAGCTTTGACAGGCCATTGGTACAGTATATAACACAAATCACCTTACCGCTGTACCACTTCCAACCACCTTACGCGGTAATCATTTTCAGAATATTAATAATACAATGTGTTGAGCAACTCTCATCATTGCCTAAACCATGTGTTTTCTATTGTAAACTTATTTTTTAAAGCGTGATTCGCTTTGAATTTCTTATTAGCTCAACTATCCAAATAGTTCAAGGATAAACTGTATTCATTATTGTAACAAAAAGTTAAAATATATAGCTTGGCATTGTGCAAAAAATCACTCTGCAAAGATACTCTCTTTAACTCAATTTCAACAAATCATAGCTGTAAAAGCTGATATTGATGCAAAGGTACATTATTTATTTATAAAAATAATCTATTTCAGTGAGCAGTGCAATCAGTTTGATTTAGACTATGAGGGTATTTGAAGAAACGTTGTACATTGACCAATTGAACTGAACAACCATTCGTCATGAGATTTGAAAACAAAAAAGTATACATTGGCCCAATACCAATGCAGATGTTGTGGTCTCATGCGCTAAACGAATTAACTCGTTTCTCTGTTATACTAATTCTATTATATCTTACTAACTTACTTATCCGGCGATACAATCGCTTTGCGGTGTTAATCTACCTCAGGAGTGTCCAATACCGCTCATGGTCTCGCGTCGTGCCAGTACGTTATCCCAGCCTGAATGGCGGACGCCTCCACGCCAACTTTCCACCTCAGTTTGGGCCTACCACGCCTCCTCTGTCCTTGTGGACGGCCTAAAAAGACTTTACGGACTGGGTCGTCCGTTTGCATGCGTACAACATGGTCAGCACACCGGAGCCTGGCGTGCTTGATACGCTGCACGACAGTGATGTCGCCGTACATCTCGTATAGCTCGTCATTATAACGGCTCTTTCATTGTACTTTTACACATACGGGCCCAAGTGTTATATCAATTGAATAGAATTGATATTGCAAGTTACCATCGCAGTGAGAGGATTCAAGATGGATTGAACATTTAACGAGACAGTTTAAGCTTTCCCATTAGGAACAACTCCAAGGCACGTGCCATTATGGCAATATTTTTAAAGGACTAAAAACAATACAGAAAATACTGGAAAACGCCGAACATCAAACCAAAAGCCTTAACTTAAGTAACTGAAGGTATTGTAGTTTTGATGAATTCATATGCAATATTAGAGGATTTTTTCAATCATCATGTAGAACAGGTTTGTACAACATATTACATTAAATTTAGAGAGGGATTATCAATCTTTTATTATTTGAAGTTCATACAGTTTTTGTTACAGTCCTGTGCATTAAACTATGGACGTAATAAAATGAATATCATGCAAACACATGATTAAGATATAATTTTAAACAAAAAAAAACAAGGTTTATCTTCCTAGCTCAAAACTCACGTTACATGTTACACGTAATTTAATCACGTTACATGCTACCGATAGAAAGTAAGTATGATTCTTACAGAAACCACAAATACCAATTAGCGCTAGATCTATTTACAAATCCGGTTAATCCAGTATCGGATGTTTCCATCAAATTATCCGAAAATCAAAATAACCCGAAAAACAGAATGTTCAATATTCAAGCACGTTCCTAGATTCTCATTATCTGGAAAGCTAACTTTGGAATATTATCCGACACCCATCCAGAATAGAGGATTCATTTGCTAGAAATGTGACATTAGCAACATAAACCAGCATGATATAGCAGACCACTCGGTTCGAGTACCAAGAAATGAAGCGAATCAATTCCAGGCATTTAACTGATTCTATTTTTAATGCTTCGCCATCGTCGCGGGGTACAAGCCTGGGTTGCACCTTTCCCAACCACACACACACACACACACTCACAGAAACACCCAATGACAAACTACAAACAGGGGTAAATAGAAGTTGCCTGAGCACTACTACCGAGGATTCGCAACGAGGGTGGTGAGAAGTCGACTAAAAGCGTAATTGAATTCGTGGTTCAGTGGCGAGTGCGGGTTTCGTGTTGCATTTCCGCCCGGTATCACCGAAACTGGATGAAATCTCGGTCCTCTCTCTTTCTCTATCTCTCGTTTCCGGGATGCTTACGGGCTTCGATGGTGCCGACTCAATGCGACGACTGAAGGCTACAATAAGTTCCACAGTTAATTAATATCGGGCAAATATTTAAGTATCTTTACTTGATCGAGGTGAAGAAGCGAACTGGCTACGGCTAGTGTTAACAGAGCTATCCTTCTGCGGCAAGCATCCGGAAGCATCCTACGGGATGGTACGTCCAAATCCAAGCATTTGAATCGTAAGCGTTTCACCTAGAGCGGAAGAAATCCTTGTCGGATGGAGTGTTCAAAAGCAGAATCCGGAGTTTGGCTTGGAGTCACTTGAAATCACGCTCCTGTTGGGCGGTTGAGCCCGAGCTTACTTAAAGGCGGCTGAGCACGAGACCATACGGCAGCGGAGACGGCGGTGTCACCTTCTTAATAGGCCGTAATCCAATCAACGTCTCGTTCGGATTGCATTTAAGTAACGGAAAATTAACTCAAACGTTGAATAAGAAATTCATTTGCAGCAATCTAATTTAAGAAATGGCACTTCACTGCATTCGCACGTCTGCCTTACCGTTCTCGTTCGAAGAAGGTTCGGTCGAAATGCAATCCGGGGCTGCAAGATGTCGTTGCAGAGATGGAGCGATTGGTTCGTAGGGTGCCCGAGTTTCACTACCTGGTATGGAATATCCGGGCTCGCTCACCGGAAGGAGGAGGTGGCAGATTGCACAATCATCATCATGTTCATGACCATGATGAGCAAGTGTGGAGGAGAAGCAAAAACGAAGGAAAGTGAGCTCCATAGGAGCAGCAGACTCATCTGTATACTTTGTACGGGGAACTGCTTGGGGTCGGAGTGCATGTAGTACATGGGCTGCATGCAAAACGAACCACCCCGAACCGATTGCTGCCGTCTTGGGTACGGCAAAGCATGTCCTTTGCTTGGAGTTGGAGATGTGTACATGTGTTTTGTTGGTTGCCACCATCGCATCAACATACAGACAGACACATATACAAAAACACACACACACATTCAGCGGTGTTTCTTCTTGTATTCCAAAGTGTACATGCAGCCTAAGAAGACAAACGTCTTTCGTCGTCTGTGAGTCAGCCAGTACATACGGAGTGCAGTCGATTGCAGTAGAGCGAGAGATAGAATATGGTCCATTCGCGAATTCGTTCCCTTTCGCCGACCACCACCAGCATCCCACTGAAACCGACCGGATGGCCATGTCTTTTAGCAGGGATGATCCTAAGCTTCTGAACAGGAACCAGCCGGCTCCAGGCTTCCAGACCGAGTAAGTATCTTTTCAATTAATCTGATTTATTCCGCCACTAGTTCTTCAATTTCAATGCGACTTGCATTCGGACGTTCTGAGACGCGCAATCACAATTCACAGCTTTCGTGCTCAGTTGGGCTTGCAGTGTGCCGCATATCGCTCGCCCCATGGCATTTGTGAATAGCCGACAGTAATCACAGTTCCACCGCTCTTGGAAGGACACACGCGGACACATTGCGGGTCAACCGGGAGGAAATCTTCAAGCGTTGGCGTCCTCTTAGTCGCAAGAAGTGGAGTGAGATAGCATTGAAACCAAAGCCAAGCTGGGGCGGTGTCCTTCTGGTTGTGCTTGTTTCTCAACCCCGTCTTGTTGGCAGCGTTGGCTGAGCTCGGCTTTAGACGCCCCGCTCAGTCCAGCTCACCCACTCCTCGTGTGTTTTGATTTGTTTCCCCCTTTTTGTGTCTCTTTTCTGCACACAAACACACTTTATCTCGCTCGCTCTCTCCTACACTTTCTTGCTGTTTGCGCCCCCAAGGCACCAGACAGGATTTACTCATTCGCTTCGCTACACTCTGCAGCAGTGCCGTTAGTTTTCAGCTGCATCAAACCAGCTGCACGAAGTGTGCAGCTGCTGGGTGCGCGTGTCACTGGATGAGATTGCAAGATGATGCCATTTGCTTCATTTTCCGGTACCAGCTCGTCAGGCAGCCAAAAATTGACCTCGATTAACTCACGCCCCACAAACTTTACTGCACTGCCCGGGAATAGACTGGTTAGAAATGGACCACCGATGAAGAATTTGGTGATTTTTCCCCCATCTTCTCGCCGAAGCATCCTGATGTTCTTTCTCCCGTGTGGGCGATCTGCCAAACCGTGCCGTACAAGAAACAAAAAGGTACCGCACTTGCTTTTAACTCTTTGGACTGGTTTTTTGCTTTTTGTTTATTTTTTTTTTACTTTCACGTCCAAACGAAATGAAAACAACTCCCTTCCAGTCGAGAGTAATGGACGAACATTTTCTATTTTCCTCCAAACTCGCCTTATCTTGGTGTGGAAGTGGAGTTTATCGCTGTTGCTCGGAGACAAGCTTTGATTTTGGTTAACTAGCGTAACCGGGGAGATGGATTACTTATCAAGAGTGTAGCGTAGTTCGTCTGGTAGATTCGTGTGGTTACAGCAATCCTTGAATGGTTGGTTTTGATTGCGCTGGAGAATGAACAGCGTTAAAGGTACTATCTTTGTCGTGGTAAGAATAAATGCATTCCGAGAAACATGTTATTTAGTTCTTGGAAGCAATCCTAATACATAGTTAATTATTTCATTAAAATCATGTCCATTGTTGGCAGCGTTCGCTGAGTCTAGAAGATGTGTAGGAATTAATTCAAATGTCAGTTTTATGGGAATTTTGTGGTGAATTAGTTGTGGGTGAAGCGTATCAAAACGTAACACGCTGGTAGTTAGTAGTTGCTTCATAATTACCTTCATTCCTATTATCTGAAGTGGAAGTGGAATAGTTCGTAGATAGAAATTGAGGTATTTTTGTAGTACTGTACAAAACACTTTCGCAAAAGACAAGCAAATTAGAACTTGTTTCCAAAATTTGGCTAAGTTTTTCTGATACCCTCATACCGTAATAATATTTTCATAATTGTACTTTATTTACCTATTTGACTGTAAATGAAAAATCTGTGATAATCGGTTTCCATGTTGTACATAACCATTTATATTGGTTCACCAAATCCATTCTTTGTACAAATTTATAAATTTTCCCGAAGCACACATGAAATTCATCAAAAGAGACTATATTTGCGTGTTTTGCATTCGCACAAATAGTGACTTACATTTTATTTGCAACGGAAGATTGCCAATTTTTATTTGCATATGATCTTATCGAAATTATTCTTAATTTTCAATTATGCAATATTTTCTACCGAATAAAGATCAAAATTTTGCAAGGGTCAATGAAAGAAATTTATTTTGTAATCATTAAATCACGTTTTTGTAGCCGTGTTCCATAAGAGCAACAGAACTGGCACTATTTTGCTGAAAAATTAACTTTTTTATATGTTATTTTAATATACATGACCCTAGATAACCTGATGGTACATTTTTATAATTGCCTCGCACTTCATAGAAAAATTGCTACCGTATTCGCTGTTCGAATCGATGAAGGCTTCATCGACTTTTTTGTTCTTGTTCCAGCGTGGTTGGCAGTTGATCAAAACAACCGGCGGGCGGTGTAAGTGTAAACGAACTGATTAAGCACTTTTAAATAAATCAATTTAAATCATTTAAACTGATTATATAAATAATTTCCTAATTATTTATGCAAACGGGTTAAATTTGCATGATGAAAGGGTTGGTCGACTTGTGTTGAATATAAATACAAATGAACGTTCTAGTGAATTTCCTCGAATGGCAAACGCAATGTGATAGGCTTGATAGTAACGACACGCAGTGTATGAAGCAAAATTTCCGTATTATTGGAGTAACCGGCTTACATCAAGTCCCGATGAGCCCGGATTAGGCTTGGGCAATTCGGTTCATTTTAATGAACGTAAACGTACTAGTTCTTTCATTTTAATTAACTTAACGTAAATAACGATTCATTCCTTCATTTCAGTTGAAGAACATATGGTAAATTGGTTCATTTTGTAAGAAAAATACAATAAGTTTATTACATTTTTAAAATTATCAAGCAGACCAGAATGATCTTTATTACGAAAAGACATTGGGTAGGGCGTTCTTTTCATGAACGTCCTGATATTACGGTTCACGTTCATATTGGTATTGAAATGTACAACCTGGCATACTAGATCGTTCTTTATTTCGATGGGTAAGATATTCTTTTTATGAACAACTCAGTACATTATGATTTATAAAGAACTAATGGCACACCTCTAGCCCAGATAAACGACATATGGCCCTTGTATGTTATACCAGTTGTTTTGAAATAATTAATCAGATATGTTTAATTTTTCTTCTCTTGCACATTTTAAACTTGCATAATGTGATCTATGTATTATGGCCTAGAACGAGGTAGTGCGTAAAATCTTTGCAGTTGAATGAGTTGAATAAGAAAGTTGATTCACCCGGATTATCATCAAGGAGATATTTTTAAACTCATTTGTGGATTGGCTCACCTGCGTCGATAAGTAATGCACTCAAAATTGATTCAATAATTTGATATAAAAAAATTATGATTTGTGATTTAACAAATAGTTCATTTGCTTCATTCTAAGAAACAAATAGCAATTCACTTATATTAGATAATATAATTAAATATAATATTAGATGAAGCGCAAAAAGTCCTTTAAGCTACGAAAACGGCTTGTTTGTAGTTCATTAAATCAAAAGGACTAGTTCAACAAAAGTTATCAATGTTATCGACTAATAAAATTTCTTCTTATTTAATTGGATGCCTTATTCAGATTCTCGCATAATACAGCAAGGTTCTAATTTATTATGTCAAGTTGTATCTAAATTATGTAAACTATAAAAAGCTAATGCAGGATTGTCAATAGAAATAGATGAACATATTTTGTTGAATTTTTAATACAAATGCGTGATTTTCGACCACAACAGGTCCTAAAGAATGTAATGAAATATAATAATGATTAATTTATCATGAAGAATAAATCTATTCATACCTAACCAAAAAAAAAAACACACACACACATACACACAAAATTCAAACCACAATCCATCACACAATAACCCATTTGATCCCATTGGAAATTCCGTTCTAATTGACCGACCCATCATCGGCCGTTTTGATGTACCGGGGAGTCATTAGTTTAAACTAGTTAAAACATCCCATACATTCTAACGGGTTTGATGAAAATAAATGGCAAAAAATGGATGAAAAAAAAGGCAAACCAAACAACAAACACCGAGTGTTGATGAAACGAAAAAGGAAAATATAAATAACACAATCCACTCACTAATTCATCGTGAAAAGTGTACGCGATAGAGTTGGAAAAAGGGATACCATATATTTGTTCCAGGGGGTTGCGATTGTGTGGGTATGCTTGTGCAAGGGAAGATAAAGACAACGCTGTTGATGAAGAATTTTTCACTTTGTTTTCGCACCCGTAGGCCCGATGGTGACAAAAGAGTAAAGCAAAACCCGTGTCCCATTTTCCCTTTCTTCGAGAAAGCTCTTGTTTTCCTTTAGCACTTGCACCTTTTCCTGTGGGACACAGTTTTGTTTGTGTGTGTGTGTGTGTGTGTATGAGAGAGTTTTTGTTTTTCATTTTTTCCGTCAAGCAGACCCAAACTTGGGTGTTTAGGACGTTGCCTGGCGACGATGATGATGTCCGAAGCGTGACCTGGATTTTAAATTACCGAATGAATGCTAAACAGCAAAAAGGTGGTGGACCGGACATCTAACTGATGTTATTAAAAAGCTCTTCCATCAATTGTGAACATAATAATAATGCTCGAAAACAGCTACTATCGAGTGCTTTAAAATGTTTAATAATGTGCAAATGTGGCATGAAAGATTTCTTGAAACGCATGGTATCATGTTTCCAGAACGGTAAATTTTATCTGTTTTCAACAGATTTAAAACTTTCTCCCCCCAAGCGATCGTTTCGTGCGTGCTGCCGTATGCGTGGAATTAATAGTAAACAGTTTGAACGAAGCGGTGTGTGTAAAGCATTCTGTTGAATGGTGTGAAAATGGTCGAGCAAAATTTAAAATTCTCGCTAACGTTTAAATGGTATTAAAAGTTTCCTTTTTTTCTCACCACTTAATCGTTAAACGTTAAACGTTTGGATATGTTAGCCAAATGACATTGGCAGCACGCCGCAGCTCGAGCAATCTCACTTTCATTTGGTTTAGCTATAGTTTTATGTGTTACCTGATTTGCGCCACCCCCAGCTGCTACACTGCAAATTTACACGTTTCTTATAACATATAAAGTGTTGCTCCACCGTTCGCTAAATACGACTTAGCCAAAGTATGGTAGCATATATTGGTTGAATCTGTCGTCGAGTCGTAGTCGCTCCCTCTGCATGGGTAGACAAGGAAAAACTTTACTCATCTTGAGCACTCTTGGGCTTTGTACCGGTGTCGATCGGTTTGCTCTTTAAAAAGATTTCCACAACGCACCGAGAGTCGTCGGTCGACCCAGCGCAAATATATGTATATGCGGCCCGCTTGCTGAGCGCCGGCTGACAGGCAACACGGAGCCGATGATAGGCAACCGGTGCAAAGTTTGCATAGCAGCAGCAGCATCAGACCGTCTTTTCGCTCCCTTTTACCTTTCGGGGCGATGCCGTATCTCGTCCTTTCTCGACGTTAAACCACACGCTGACCTGGGGGACGGTCGCGGGCTGGTAGAGATGGTAGCAAACTTTGAAAACTTCACACATGAACATGTACGGCGCCTTCTTTTACGTCGGATGATGAGCTTGGGGAGGAAAAAGTAGCTCAAACAAAAAAGAGGAAAAAAACACGCTTACACACACACACACACATCGACATGAAAAATAAAACGCCCGAGAGAGAACGCGATGCGTAGACAACGGTTGCCGCTGGGTAAAGCGGATGGTGGTAATATTATGAAAGTAAAATTTATTTCCAAAGTTGCCAAATTCTTTCTGCTTCATTATCTTGTTGGGTGAGCGTGTGTCTGGATAGGTATGTGTGTGTAGGGTCTGTTTCACCTGCCTTGCTTCCGTCCCGGACTTTGGTCGGTGTTCTCCAAACGCGCGAAGTGACTGTACCACGGTAAACACTGCGGGCTTCCTCACGTGTACCACACAGCCGGAAGATCGCAGTGGTAAAGCAAAGGAGCGACCATTCGCCATGGCTACCGTTTACGGTCCGTAGTCTTTGGCAGGGTGAGTTGCGAAGAAACCGTCTCCAAGCTTGGTTTGGTGGCTTGGATTCGCACAGGGGAGCAGCCTACGGGTGAATCATTCGTGTAATGATTTTTTTTTCGTTCGTTACAAGCACACAAACAAAAAAACTCATCCCATCCTAATAACTTCCGCCAAGGTGGTCGCTGTTTGGAGGCGGCAGCCCTGCCATGAGGAAGTGGTAGGTTTTTGAAAGACTGAAAAAAGGCTTGCTCTTATCACATTGGGAAATTTCCTTCCGGAAGGAAATGGTATTTCGTGTTGTAGGGAAACAGAAGGCCTTCCGAAGGTTCCCACCAGGAATAGGGAAATAAGTGGCCGGAGCAGAAGGTATGCTTCGATTTTTGTTTTTGTTTCGCGCACAGTTTGTACGAAGCTGATAATGTTATGGACCTTTAAATGTTGGCTGCTAATTTGTGTTTGAAAAAAGTGTATATTTTGTCTGTGAAATAGAAAAGAAAGAATGAATACATAAGTAAATTTGTCACGCCAATGCATAAGACTGTTAGCGAATGACTCGCCTAAATACAAAATTGATGAGTACGAACATCGACTAAACAATATTTCACGAGCTTGGTCAAAAATATTGCAGCAACCACTCAGCTTTAGCTCTCTTTTCTGATATTTCAGATAAAATTCCCCGATTTCCTGTCACATGCTTTACGAAACCCAATTGTAAACCGACAACTTAATTGTTCTTATTTTCCATTTTAACTTGTGACGTATTTATGATACATGCCCAAACAACTTGAGCTAAAAGCTGCAGCGGTGTTAGCGTCTTATTTTACAGTTACAATTAAATGTTTCTATCCAGAGAAAATCATGATGCCCCGACGTAGTTTGTAATCGTAAAGTAGCATCAAAACGATGAAACAGTTTGAAGCTATAAACAAAGTAATATCCGACAATATTTATCTCTGCTCTTTTCCCTATTTTTGGATCAGTATGAGATCACTATCAGTTCCAGTACCGGAAGGAATAATGATAGGTTCCAGGGCCGGTACCAGTTCATGGTCGGTTTCAAGACCAGTATGGGTTCTAGATAGGTTCTAGAGCCAGTATGGGTTCATGATCAGTTTTTGCACTGGTATGACCAGTATTGATTCCAGGACCGGTATGGATTCAGTATCGGTTTCTGGACTGGCATAGGTTCAGTAACTAGGTTCTGGATCGGTATTAGGTCATGTGCAGTTCCGGAAGCAGAAAATGTGATGTATTCGTGTCAGTATTAGTATGGATCTGGTTTTAGGTTTCTTAAATGGTCGTCATAAGAACCTTATTTTAATTATATTTCGGGAACATTATTTTTGGTTTTACAGTAAAGGGGATCTTTGAAATTTAGTTGCATAGTCTTGTTACCTGGCGAAATGAACTAGCATAAAACGAAAAAAGCTAGTATAAAACTAGTATAAAACGAAAAGAATTAAAATTAATTTTATCTTTTTATGTTAATATGATTGATGTAAATAAGATGTGATAGGATGAAAGTCGTTTTTCCACGTTCATTGGACCTATGAGGCCTTTTCATACAGAATATCAATTCTGTTTGATTGTTTTTTGTCATTGTTTTTAATTGTTATCAAATACATTAATTACATGCAGAGCACAAATTGCAGATTGCAATTTTGTAAAAAGAGCACTAATTGGCTCATGCCAATTTTTAGTAAAAAGAGCACTATAAGCAATGTTTCGAATAAATTGGTTAATTTAATTTAATTGCTGATAATTTTTTTACGTTTACTCGGGTGAGAAGAAAAGGACTGTTTTAACATATTATCGCTTAGTAAACATATAGTAAACAATTAGTATATATATTGTTTACGATTTATTTGGATATTCTAAGATAAGTTGCCATCCGTCGCGACAGGTTCTTTGAAGTTAATTGCTTCCTAAGGCTATAGAATAACCGCTTGGCAGCTACAATCCTTGCGCGCTACTCATCTGTCCTCCTGTCCTATCCACATAGCTTGTTACCTTCCCGGCTCATCTTGATGTAGATCCCCAAATTTTTAGTGCTTTCAGTTAAATCGAAAAATCTCTTTTCGCTCACTAATATTTCAGTATAAGCAGTCGATGCACAGCACGAAACCAATGCGTTTGTGTTTGAAAATGGTGTTGCAGTTATCTTATTACAATGTTGATACTGAAGAGCAGTGTACAGGTGGGCTAGTGTATTTTTTAAGGTTATCGGATAATCGTTAACCCTACTTAATAAGTACGTTAAAATCTTAACTTCCTTCATGAAAAAATATTACCATTGAGGCAACAAGATCTAATCCTTGAACTTGAGCAATGAGATATTCAAATAAAAAAAAATGCTAGCAAAAGTTTGATTGCTATTGCGGAAACATATCAAGGCGGAGTGCGAACTCGACGACAGGCGAAAGGAAGCACATTAATAATGTTTGAAGTTTGTCCGACCTGCTGTGGCACGGTATTTCTTAGCAGCGAAACCGATAAGAGTGTCTTCTTTCGCACCCGTTCCAAAGAGATAGCGTGTAGTGGGCAAGGCTAGGTTCTTTTTTTCTATACATAACGTTCGCGTTCCAGTACGCGGAGGTTATCAACCATACCGGATGAAACAACGCTGCCGATGTGCTGATAGCCGTATTTTTCCTAGCCAAACATGGGAGGTATGATGCAGCTGCTTTCCCTGCAGTACACGCTTACGGTTCGATCGTAAGCCTAGCGTTGCTACGACTGTTCGTTCCTTCGCGTTACGGTAGAAACCATGCAGCGAGTGACTAGGCAACCTCGGAAAGGTGTGGGTAAAGAAACGTACGACGACGCACAAACGATACCGGCATCATATTATTTATCGCATTCCTATGGAAATTAAGTAAATTAATTAAGACGAACAATGCTTCGGGCGAAAGATAAATGTAATTACGCCATCCACACCTTGACCAGCGTCTGGCACGCCGGTATCAGTGTCGGCTGGTCGCTTTTGATGTGCCTGGAAGGTGGAATGCTGTCATTATGGGACCGCATCGAGGCAGGTGGGTCGCTCTTTAAACTGTCTCGCTCGCAAACGATGCAAACGATGGAAAATCGGCATGAAAAATTACACAAACATAGAAAAACCAAACCAAATGCCTGGCTACATCGAGAGCACCATTGTGGTACTTTTTATCGGCTAGCCTGCGAACATCACCTCCGGCAGTCTAGTATGGCGGCGGCGGGCGCGATTGCAAAAGCGAGCTGGCCAATGATAACATTATGATTTTAATTTGCTTGTTTGGTTTTGGTCGTTACTTTAACTTTGGCTTTGACTTTTGAGAGAGGCAGAGAGTGAAACATGTTGGAAAAATGTCACGGTCACAGTTTTTCTGTTTCTAAAACAGGGGACACCGGGGATGGCAAACGCGGTGCAATAAGGAGCTCCGGCAATGAGGGATTGGCGAGCAGGTGGCCAATCTAGCCTTGCGCACTTTCCCTGGGGACGTTGGTCAAAAAAGCAAAGTAAATAATTGGTCCAATTTTTCTTATCACTCTGGGGATGGCAATTTTTGCTTCTGATTGAACGAATGCTCAAGCAGTGAACAGAAAGCTACACTGTGTACGGTATGAAAAATGTTAACCAACAATGATGCTTTGGTTTACTTTGTGAGTTTTTGTGCGCATGAGTGTGAGTATGTGTTCGTGTGGTTTAAAGCATCACACGTGAGGGATACTTAAACGATTAACTAACACGCTCGTGCAGCGTGACCTCATGAATGGATGGCTAATAAAGTTGGGAGAGTGTGTGGAAAGGAAAAGAAAAACCATGCAGAATAGGAATAAAAACCCTTCCCATAAGCGACGACCTTTTACCCACGCGTTCAAGTCGTTGGAAAGTCGAACTCTACCAGTAGGGCATTCCAGTCGGGCAAGTGGCCGTGCAGTGAAGCAGCAAATTGAGCATTAAATTTGTTGCTACTTTACGAGTTGACTTAGTGGCGCATTTTCGCTTCATCCTGGATGGATGACGTCGGTTATTAGCTCCCTTGCACGCACGCATGGTTTGCCGCCCGTCGATTGGATTGGCCGGGCGGTACAACTACCCACCTATCTCCACCGTTAATAAATCCCTACTAAACTGTGTGAACGTGTGCGGCACTAAGCAAGCGCAGCAGAAAAGTTGTTCGTTTCGGGAGTTCTAATCTTGATCTACTGATGCGGTCAGCGATCCAGACGGTTGCCGTCTCGAGTCTCGCTAGAGTCGAGTGTCTCGCTCGGTGTAAGCCGTCCCGGTAAATGGATAGGTAAACTTTTTGCGTAAATAGCAAGGGAGCAACGGTTGGATGCTTGGGCAACATACGGAAACGGTGGATTAATGGTCCACCATGGGGGGGTGTATTAATGCTGCGTAATGGTTGTTTCTGTTGATTGTATCTCGAAAGGATTAGCATAAAGTTTAGCGGTTGCGATCGACGATAGTGAGTGCGCTTGGTGTAAACTGAGCACATTTATCATGTTTGGTTTTGCGTTTGAAGTGTTTAAACATGGGCTTTTGATTTTAAACTGCGTGTTTTTCAAAGTTATAAGCACAGTAATCTAGCCGGTAGTTATAGCGCATCGACATCCATTGCAAAACGAATAACAAAAGCACATAAATCAATCTTTTATAAATAACAGACCTATCTACTATTTATTATAGCAGACTTTTAAAATGTTGGCACTACAGAAACAATAGGATTATGAATTTTTTTTATTTTATTTTTCCTAAAGCCGTTTGGATGAATTCAAACGGTTTTCTTTGTTGGATGAGCGTAAGATAAACTGTTGTTCTTAATGTGAAAATTCGTGTACCAATTCGATTGAAATTTCCTTCGATTACAATCATACACATAAATATTTATAAATACTTTTGGATATGCTTTTATGTCGGTAAAATGCACCTGAATAAAACGTTGATGGAAAAATATACAATTTATTCGAGTCATTGCGATCGTGTTTTTGCAGTTTTTAATGAACCGAATTTATATATTGATATCAAAGTGACCCCAGCTAATCGAAAACGGGCGCTGGAATTTTGCTGGAAGGATAGCTGGAAGGAAACGGTCAATAGCCTTTGTTCTCATGTTTTCGAGTGAATTTGATCTTTTTTACTTTTTGTTATTGATGACAATAAAAAGGCTCATGATTTGAATTTAATATTAGTACATACATATTTTAAGCGCAGATTTAAAGTTTTTTCGACTTTCATTAAAATTGCATCGTTCTTTGATCCTTCCCATTACAAGGTTATTAAATCACGAAAGTGAGTATAGGAATACATTTATTGATATTGATATGTATATTGATATTGCTTGCGGCATAAATTAATTACATCATCAAATAAACAAAACATATTTAACATATAAACAACACATATTTAAATATATCAAACAGCCGTTTTTCGGTGCATGAAAGTTGTACTTATTTTTGCGGATATACCTACAACTTTAAGAATTTCTTAACAACAAATTTATGAGCAACATGCAAACCTGTCTGTTGCTTTCACGTTTAAATTTCTTACAATACAGATGATTATGTAGCACCTGAGCACCTGATGAGTATAATCGGGTAGCAACAGCGACGCATATTTTAACGTTTTACGTTAAAAATTGTTCAACGACGAAACAAACAATTTAACTTTAATTTCGTCCCAATTTTTTTCTATGAATTAAATATCCGGAAAAATCAAGCAGCTCAAACCTGTTGTTGTCGTCCTTGGTAGTTAACCACAGTGCTGTACAAAGCTCTTTGCAAAATTGAGGTCGTAAGATTATATCCCAATAAACTTGTCACCGGGACGCTGTGTGCCGGTGTCACACAACCCCAACCGGTATACAGGCGAATGCGCTTCCCGTCATGCCGATAAGCGCACCAGATCTGCAGAACCTTTCGCATGTCAAACGTCTTTTCAGGTCTATGCAATCGATTGATTCCCGTTTTTTCCACTGATTGCAAATCAATTTAGAGTATCGCGTCGCGCGAGCACCTGGTTCCCGTACCTATCACTTGACGGGGAACGCACCCAACCTTTCCAATCCTTTTCCTGCTGGTTGGGCAAAAAACAGGGCTACAACTCCTGCGTACACGTTTACCCTACAACAGGAACAGGTCGATGGTGGAGGAAAATAGCATCACAAACGTTGTTCCCAGCTTTTGGGGAGGGCTGTAGAGAATGGAGAGCGGCACGATGATTTCGATCCGATGGCGAGGCAAACTGGCGAGGGTGCACATTTTCATTCAGCACTGTCACTTTGATCGTGTAATTGAATAGATTCCGCTTCCTGCCCCAACGTTCCAGCGTTTTTCGGTTGGTGACTTTTATCACACAATCATCGATTTCCCGCCAAGCGCTCGATCATGCCGGGCTGCGGAATTTTCAATAAACAACTGTGGCCTAGACCACCAAAGTTAGTCCACCGCCCTTGCGTGCCCCTTTCTGCTTACGTCTTTTCACGCAACGCAGGCTGAAATTGTGTAGCCTCGTGCCAGGCTCTCCGATTAAATAGAAACCACCGGGCAAGGATTGAAGGGCTGTGGGGGAAAAAGGGTAAAACCAGAGAGCGTTCCACCGGCAGGATGATGCAGACAAATGAACGGGGAACAAAAGGAAGGTCTAGAAAAGTTGCCACACAAAGGAGAAAGAAAAGTAAAATGGAATGCTGCAACCAGTGGCAAAACCGGGTAGAGCGGGACCGCTGACATCGGTGGAACTGTAGTGGCTTCGCTGACTGTTCAACAAGTTGCTTCGGTTGATTAAATTTAATCGTTTTGTATAGTGTTTGGTCTACAGCGAGCGAGCGAACGGCTTCGCTGTGCCAGAGCGTGCAAGCGTGTCTGGAGTGCTATTGTTTCATGCTACCATGTCGTCAGGTTGCCCATCGTCAAGACATTTGCCGAGGAGGGTTGGATCCTGACTGGAACTGTGGTGATGGTGTATCAGCCAAGTGCAGGATAAGGTGTTACCGGTTAGTTGAAATTTCTACTTCACGTTAATGGAAAGCATCAATGGTTGACAATGGTTTCTGCAACACAGGTTTTAGTGCACCAAAAATTACCACAAACATTTCTTGAGGATGTTATTGGCCAACCAACGCACAGAAAAAGCCTTTGGAGTGTTAAAATAAACCCCAGCCTGTAAAGTGGCTGTAGTTTACATGCTGTTCTACAACCGATAATTTCGAAACGGAAACTTTTTACTGTAGATGATTGAAGCTAAAAACATAAAACATAAATAATTACATAAATAATAACATAAAACATAAATCTAAGCTTATAACTGTACACATTAGTGCAATAGTGTATAAACCAGTTATTTAGGGTAGTAGTTCGATAAGAATATATATATATATATTCTTATCGAATATAGATATTATCTAAAGGATAACAAATTGACATGAAAATTCATTACTCAAATTTATGTTTAATTTTCACCTTTTCCATGCTATCTTTTGCATTTTATTCGGTAAACAATCTTAAATATAAAAATGGCACCTTCAATACCAAAATGAAATAATTTATTATTTTAATAATTTGAGAAATTTTTGTATCAATTTTGTTTTAACGAAATCAATATACGAAAAGCCGACATGGAACTACAATGGTAAAATACGTCAGTTTTGACTATTTTTTTCTTATTTAGAGTAAGACGCTCGGAAAATGCACAGCCAACAGTGCAGGTGAAAAGATAGCTAGCTATACAATTTTACATCTTCCAAGAATGTCTTGAACTCAATCACAAAATTACGAAGAATCTCGAACTCCGTTATGTTTCCACGCTTTGCAAACAGTGAATAAACGCTACCAGCAGCAGGCTTTATTTTTCAGAAAAACAGTCCTTTATCAAATCAAATATTGCTTCGAATGTCATTTGCTTAAGTCAATATTAACTTCCACAGGACGATACGGATCTAGGTATAACGCCGGCTCCAGTAGATGGGCTGTAATGGCAGCGCAAAAAAGAAAACTTCACTCAGAAATACCCCTTTTCAGGGTAGGAGATATATAAGATCGAACTAAGCTGACATTTATCTATCGGTAAACATTTTTATCCAGCGGTGCTATCCAAACATACTTTTATTTTGCAACGAACTTAGTGTGCGAAGTTGTGCGATCCGCAGCGCAAGGTATTGTTGAGCAAAGAAAATAGAACAAGAAATGTATGCTTCAAGCAGACTTCTTCTGCAAAACTTCTACCATGATATACGCTCGTCAAAACTCTGGCACGCATGCTCCTCTGATGTATGTGAGAATTTAACCATATTTTGTAGGAGAATGTGAAGAACTTTCCGGAGGCATTCTTCTACGCCATCGGCCTTTCCGGGCGAGCACGACGGCAATGCGAGTGGTTTAAACGTTTATGAGCAAGTTTTGTGTCTGTGAATGTGTGTATTTCTTAGCATGGGTGCAATTCCCCGTGTGTGTGTGTGTGTGGGGTGCAGAATTTAGGACGGGTGTTAATGCAGCCTGCCAAACGCGTAGGAGAAGAAGTGACCTAAAACCAAGCCCATCTACTTCACTTAAAACCAGTGCCAGTGATGAGCAGAGCACTGTGGTTAGGCAAGCGGGCTGCCGAAGAAACCGTACAAGATCTCGATGGAGTAAGTGGAGGAGCTCCGTGTGCCGCTTTTCCGACGGATGCATTTAGTTCGGAAAGCTTAGCATATCATCAAGATAGCGCGAAGCATCCAGGGGCGCTCCAGGGCGATAGCTGCTGTTATTTTGAATATTCATGAACTTAAAAACATTAAGATTTTATCTGTGCATAACGTTGCGCTGCAGGCATCCGTTCGCCCGTCCGTCCGTTAGTGGATGGTTGCTTCCGGCACACTGCCACAGTCAACCCCGGTCAGTCTTCACGCTCAAGGAGGAGGAGTCAACTGTTTGATGAAGCATGTACACAACTGAAGCCGAAGATTTGATTGTGTCGATCACGCTTCCGGTAGAGGCGACCGAAGCAGAGTGGTCCGCAAAGAAGGGATGGTGTGTGTCCAGAAACGGAATGGAATATCCAAATACCACCTGAAGCACTTTCGAAAGGGAAAAGGTTCTTGTTCAGTACTCAGAAACGAATGAAAAAAAACTCGATGAAAAACACACCTAAGCAAGATGGCAAAGATGAAAGTACCTGATCCGAAGAAATAAACAACAAGAGTGCACCGTGACTGGTAACTCTTTTTCCTCTGCGCGATCCAAGTGCAAAATTTCCGTTTTCGAGTGTTGGTGCTTCAAACGGCAGTCCTTCCACAGCGATGAAAACACGCACTCAATATAAAGCACGCTTTTCATCCCAACATTGCTTCGTAGGTGCTCAATGTACTTCACACACGACCACAAAGGCCGACCGCGATCAGATCGTATTAGATTTCCGATTGCAGGAGAAAAAAAACATCAAAAAAGTATATCGATTTCATTCACAAAAAGTAAAGAAAAGTGGGCGCTTGAATTCACAAAAAAAAAACCGAAAAGGACCAACGCAAGAATAAAACCAGGCAAATGGCCCGGGTCATGCGATGCAGGGTATGAAATTTGTTTATTCTTTTGTAGTGTGGGTTCCGAACTTTCCGGAGCCGGCGCTTCCGTTGGTTGAGAAGTTGCTCCGCTCAAAGCAAACTCAAACTTCCTGCTTGGCTTGGATGTTGGTACAGGCGAATGACTTTTTTGCATTGCTGCGAGCAGGGCAGGACTTTACTTCTGTTTAACGCCGGCTGAACGACGAGTGCCAGAAGAATTTGTCTGAAATCGAGGCTACAAAAATCAGTCTCTAGTGTAGGCATATGTGTGCGTGCGTGTGTTTATGAGCCCTTAGACGATAGACGATTTCGCATCCCAAAGCTTCTTGATCCCGGGGATATGGTACGTGCGACACGGCACACACACACACTCACACTTGCCGTACTAAATTCAATCCCGCTCCAAGATCTTGAAGATGCCGAAATCTATGCAAACGGCTCATGGGATATCAAAACACGGAGCCGCTGTCTATGATCGATCAAAGGAACGAGGGGCGGAGTGGCACAAATCGAAGTAGCGCAAAAAAGAAGAGTTAACTAGAACGACATCGAGGCACACTCAACGGACAGGGACATAAAAATGGCCGTAAAACGAGTCATGTATCACCTCCGGGAACAAACTGGAGACGAAGAGACAGGCAGACCATCTCCAGACAGAATTGGTTTTGGGCTGAGGACGAGTGGAAATATTTTACTACACCCAAGATCGCCAAACGCCTACACGTCTCCATTGTTTCTCCATGTAGTGTCTTTGTGTGTCAACCCTTTTGCTTGTGTTTTTCGATGGGGTACTCAGCTCAGCGTCTAGCTGCCCTGCGGGATCCAACTCACACTCGATCGATTCAGTGACCCGTCACGCCAACCGCTAAGCCGATATCGATTGTCGGTGATGGAGAGAGAAAAAGAATGATAGAGAGTCGTAGTGAGATTTATTATTTGCCAATGCTAACATAAACCGTTCGCCCAGGCAGGATGGTTGGTATACGATTCGGCCACCAGCGTTCTTCCAGTGAAAGCTGGCGGAAAATTGTTAAAATAAATGCCGGGTGTTCGGGCTCCCGTGGGCTGTTGGTTGTTTGGTGGGATGAAAAATTTGATGGATTCCTAAAACGGACACTGGTTTATTGGGTGCTTGAGCTCGAAAAGGGTGATTGCTCTTGAGAGGCGGCTTGTTTCTAGCATCACTTTGATTATGTTTTGATGAAAGATTTTCTTCAAGTGCACTTATCTTGCAAGAGCGGTGGCCCGGTCGTATGAAAAAAGTTGAGCTCGTTGGAAAACAAATTTAAACATATTTTTTAAAAAGCGATAGAATAAGAAAATAAAAAAGCTGAGTGTGTTTAATTTTCAAATCGTCATTTGTCTTTAAATATGTTTACGTACGTATTCATTAGTAAAATAATATTTTATAAGTCTTGAAAGAAATTTATGCAAGCAGATAATGATCAATATTTTTTTTAAACATTGTTCGCCATTGAGTCATTGGTAGATAAAATAAATTTACATGATCATATGATCGCTTGATAGTTAAATCCTAACGGGTGTCTATATGCGCAGGAATCGTTCAAAATCATTTGGGATATAACGGTGATAGTGAAATCTAGCGTTATGTAAATTTCCAAATACACTTATAACTATCATACCTATTTCATCTCGAAAATTTGAGAAGTATTGTTCTTAAAACGTTTAATACATTGATACATTTTAGGAAATGGTTAGAGCATTGGCTTCCATCAACATCAAATATTAAACGAACTACAAATACAGACAACTTTCTGACAGACAACTATTTAAGAACCGATAAAACTGTCAAATAAGAGGAATTTTCAAATTAGAGAAGCTGAAAATGAATGAAAAGTTCATACGAACTTTTACGTATGAAGCTTTTTTTTAGATCATACGAACTAAAGAGATAAAACATTTAGTATGCAGCCATGACTGTCGCTATAGGAAACTACGACCATTGCATATTAGGTACGTTCAGACAAGGCATATCTTTCTTCGCTAATCTCTCCCCTTCCACGAAAAACAAGTGTCAAAAAAAGATTCGCAAATATTTTTTGCGTTCGCACACCATGAATCTTAGCAGGATACAATTATCGTAATTTAACAAAATAATTTGTAAAACACGGGTTCTTGTTGTAAGAAATGCACAATATACAACTGTTAAAACATTTAGGACTTGGAAGCAATCGAAAACTAATGTTTAAACACGAACGAACACGATATTTCTCTCGGCCAGTCAAACAAATATGTTTGTTATTCATCCAGCGATGGATAGCTTGGATTGCTCGAAAAAGATTCGCCACAGGCTTCTAAACTTCTCCTACCTCAGTGAAAAAGTGTGTTTGATAGATATTTTCTAGCAGAATATGCCGTGTCTGAACGCGGCTATTGGAGCATACATCATTCAACAACCATAGTAACAACTTGTACAAGTAAGAGGGACACAGAATTTACAGGTTTTACAAATTAAAGGGAAAAATGTACTGAAGGGACTGTCGAAAATATTAAAATGAGAGGGAGTTTTCAAATTAGAGCGAGTTCGCTGTAATCAAATTCAATGCAAAACAAACAAACTAGAAAAACATATAATTGTACGAAGGTTTATTAATACTAGTTAATTTGGCCATGTTACAGGACTGCACAACACAATTGAAAAGATCAAAAATTCAAAGTGGAATTAGCACAGGAATTATGAATTCCGCTTTCGGAACGAAACATGCACCTGGTACGGGGTCGAAACCGATACAGTTCAAGTTTCCTGATGGTCGATTGGTTTTTTGATAGTTTCCTGATCCTGATGGTCGACAATCCATACCCAGCAGTATACAGTCAGTCCAAAAAGTATTCGTCTAGCTGAATATTTTGCAGACAGGCGAATTATGGCCGCATGGGCATGGGGTGGTAAAAGTAAGCATGGAGTTTGATAAAGGGACTATCAATACACATATACTGCTAAAAAATAAGCGTTAAAATAGTGCAATAGCAAACAAAACACATAAAAAACTAAAAAAAAGTCCATTGATGGGTGCGCGAAAAGTATTCGTCTATCAGGCTTTTGGCATGTAATGCTTAAGAAAACAAAGGTTTTGGAATTGAAAAAAATGTCCTGATCTTGTTTCTTATTGCATTTATGACTATTGGTGACTACTTGCACAACGCAAGAACTCATTTGAACCTTTAAAAAGGCGTATTTT
>KI920179.1:8313-29776 GCA_000473525.2 Anopheles melas | reverse complement strand
ACGGCTCCGACGGCTCCGGACGGCTCCGACGGCACCGGGCGGAATCGACGGTTTGAATTTTTCGGAATCGGAGCCGGAGTAGCATTGCTCGGAAGCGATTCCGAGCCGTGGGTGCGATTCCGGTTACCCATCACTAGTTTACACAAATCGAGTTTTGTACTGGCCAAAACTGTTAACCAAGATACAGATTTTTGTTTCTTTCTAAAAGAAAGTTTCAACGAAACGTTTCTTAAT
Organism: Anopheles melas; assembly: GCA_000473525.2. NCBI lineage: Eukaryota > Metazoa > Arthropoda > Insecta > Diptera > Culicidae > Anopheles > Anopheles melas. The sequence goes on along the minus strand of KI920179.1, from coordinate 29,542 downwards.
CAAAACATAAGGCCGGTGGCATTTGGTCCTAGTGTCGTGGAGCATAGGAAAATAACATAACATGGAAAGGTGAAACGATTCGCTGCGTGAAGAGTAGGTGTGCGACAAACCGTTACCATAGCAACTGGGTGGGTGGATTGTTAGAAGAGATGGTGTCCTGGATCCTGGTTCGGATGCGGGCGTATTGAGCGCTTTGAACATGAAATATTTCGAATCTCGTCGACCTGTGCCATTACGAAGAACAGTCTCGAAAAGCATACGCAATAGAGACACGGAATGAGGACAGACGTCTGAGTAGTGGAGAGGTTATACGAAGCAGAAAATAAGCAGGAACATGAAGGTTGATAAGGGCTGTAGGACGCAGCACCGAGGCGGGTTTCAGATCGTCAACCGAGCAAAGATCAAAGGAAAACTGCTTTCCACCCTCGTTTCGTTTCCTTTCCATTAGGTGCGGGTAATGGGAGGAAGAAAACACACAACGAGAAAGAGAGTGTGAGTAAGCGCACCGTTGAGAAGGGTACGATTGTTTCTCCCATCCTTGGCAGGTCTTTTAGAGCTGCACGAAGGCTGCACGAATAAGCATTATTGCATGATGGACAACGTGTTAGTGATGCCATTTCTATGGCAATAGCGCGTTTTTGAATTGAAATTAAATTCATAGTGAGTTTGTATTTGAATTATAGCAAAAGCATTAAAAATCTACCTCAATTAAAAAGGGGATAAAATTTTTATTCGGAAGATTTTGTTGTACATCTTACAACGCATCTACTGCACTTGAGCTCTGAACATTTAAAGCGAGTTTATATAAAATTTGCATAATAAAAGTTTAATTTGCATGACTTGGATACTAACAGCAATTGTACTCCACCTACGAGTTGGCACTTGGAAAACCACAACACGATTTAATTGCAACACTTGCATGGGGAGTTTTTAGCTGTCGAATGTGTTCTACTGTACTTTGAACAAGGAGCATATACTTGATTCTCATCGTACAGTCAATTTTCCAAAAGGTACATAATTGGATAATTGCTGGATGGCTATAAAAAAAAAACTCCCACCCAATGCCATATGTGTGCAGTGATAATTAGAACGGTAGGACGATAGCCCTTAATACTAAAAAATCCTGGAAGTAGTTGGTGCAATTGTTTGGCAAATTGTATAACACGACATCGTTGTATTTCAATTATCGCTTTGGTACAACTGTATTTCTTCCCACAGTCACAGGGGGGAGGTCAGTATCCTTGTCAGGCTTGCAGAAATAGTGTGCTCTGGGAGACCAAAGGCCTGGGAGACAGACAACAAATCGACAGAGTATGTCGTGTGTTTGGGGCGCTTTATGACATCTATCTTTCCGACTGCTGAAATATTGATAAGAAGGAAAAACATCGATGGTGTATAATTTAGTGTCAAGCCAGATGCAATTTTCTTCCCCACAATCACCCGCAACTTACGTGACTTTAAATGACATAATCAAATCGATATACTGCCTGTAACAGCGTTTGTGTCTCCAGTAAGTGATATTTCAATGTTGAACATTTCCATAATTACTCCATAATAAACCGATAACATAACAACCGATAAACTCGAAATTCATGTTGTTCTTATGTGAAAAAATAAAATTCTTTGAAGCTAGTGACAGGAAAGATAACTAGCTTAAAAATAAGGGAACAACTTCGGAATATATCGAAGCGATGAATATTATTCATTTGACTTGACGCGCGCACCCAACTCGCTGAAAGCAATATGTTGATCGGCTTTCCTTTTATCCGCTCATCACTTTCCTCTCTCACAACCCATCCCTACACCGTGCGCTTTTCTCTGTTCAAACACACCAGCAGTTACAGCCAGGTTCTGGGTGGGTGATTGAAATGGTTCGCATGTTTTGCCACGTGTACTCCCAAAAAGAACAAAAAAGGGAAAATCAAGAGGATGCCAGAGAGAGGACGAAGGGATGTTGTCGAGCCACATCCAGTCGTCAGACTTTAAAGGACTGCGCTTACTAGGGTAAAGGAAGGAAGTGATGAGATGGAAAATACGGGAAGCCCTTAATTTGGAAGTGGGCGCGCGCGGATGCTGAACACACTCGGGCGATGTCGAAAACTTCAAAGAGAATCCCTAATCACGAAGATGTAGACAGCGCGGGGGTTTTGGCGGCCATTTTTGCGCGGGAAACAAATGAAGTTTTGTGTGCTTGTTGTAGGGCGAGTTGCGGTACCTTTCGTTGTGTGAGAGAGGATAGTGAGAGAAATATATATATATATATATATATATATATATATATATATATATATATATTGATAGAAACAGAGAGAAGAGAGAAAAGAGAGAGAGAAGAGAGAAAAGAGAGAAGAGAGAGAAGAGAGAGAAGAGTTGCAGGCTATCAAGGATAAAGAGATTACCTGAATCGCTTGGAAATCGTTGTGTAGTTGCATTATAACATTCAATTCGACGATAAATAGGCGGTAGAACTGAGCTAAGATTTATAAGCAGATTATGAGCGGTGCCACCTTCTCTCTATAATCTACCTGCAAGACAAAAAAAAATATCCTTCGTAGGAACGTCCGAACGGTGCCTGCTTATGGTGTTTTATGGGTGTTTTGGCTGCACGCCTCAAATGGAAAGTGCAAACACCACCATACCCAGTTTTATACCTCTTCAAACGTGTGCCGGTTTGAGTGGACGCTGGTAAACAGAACACCCCATCTTTCTCTCATGCCGTTTCTTTGGGCAAACTACTTACAACATTATGCTCGTTTATTTGTTGACCGTTGTGTATCGCATGGTCAACTGTGCTTAACTTCGGGCGGCTGATAAGATGTTTTTTGTAGTGACCTTCAAACACGATTAAATCGTTCTTTTGCTCTGCGTTGTAATTTAGAGAAGCTTTTTTGCTGGAGTTCTTTCATGGTGGGCACTGTCTGAATGGATAATGCAACTCAAACTTCGTACATAGTTATTTTAGCAAGTTTTATAACTTTTAAATATAAAGCTATCTATCACTTAAGTTTCCTAACAAAATGAGTTTTTTTATGCAGCACTGCTCGATAGTGTCACGACAGCAATTTAAAACGAGTTCCACTTTGTACTCGTCTCGTACACGTGCATGTTTTTGTGTCCAAGGGATTTGCACACGTTTCCGCTGCCATCAAGCTATGCGGGGCGCGTTACACACGGACACAAACGTCTCAAGCAGTGTGAGTTCTTTTGTAACGTGTTGTTGTCTCTGTTTTGTTGTGTTCTTAGGACGCATTTACTCTCCGGCTTCTAAAATCGGCTTTATCAGACTCCGGTCGGTCGGTTTGGTGTTGCGCGGGTGGTTGCTCTTTGCCGGTTCTCTTTTTTCGCTGGCCAAAGTTTTCCTTTGATCTTTACAAACCTTTCTGCCAGCTATACAGCTTTTCATTTCCTCTATATCAACACGTCCATCATCCCCCCATTGCCGCGTCTACCTTCTGCCGTCTCTGCTGCTGTAGCTTCTCATCCCCTGCGCCAATGAAGTGGAAAATCCGCATCGTTATCTGGGTGAGTGTCTGTGTTTGTACTGCCATTTGTTGTGGTAGTGGTTGTTATGAAGTGTACTGTTTTACCTACAACTGACACAGCTGTAGGGGATAACTTGGCGTTAGTGTGAACTTTAAAATAGCCAAGAATAAGTTAAACCTGACAGTGTTTCCGTCAAAACCAGGTACAAAATCCGGTTGAGTTTTGGCTTTCGTAGTGTTCGCTCAAAAAAGCATTTTATTAAGGCGCCATCTACAATTAAAACTGTCCGTCAACAAAGTATCTTCTGTTGCAGAACATTATTCTATTTGACATCTGGTTTTGTGTATGGAAAACCCCTGTTTTAATTTCGTGTAAAAAATTGTCGCGTTCAATAAACAAGGACCCTCTCTCTCTCTTGTGTTGCTAATCGAACGCACAACAATTCCGTGATGCTTTTCAAAAATCAACAGATAAGTCGATGGGAAGTTATTAATGCTAACTTTGTCTACCGTGAAAGTAGTCAAACAAAAAACCTTTGGTAATGACAGTGTTCTTTTCCTGTTCCCTGTTTTAATTCTACAAATACTCGTGGCTTAAGACTAGTTCACACGGCAGAGTCGTTTTGTGTCATAACTGTGTAGTAATTGATATATTATTATTACGGCTTCGTTGTCCATTATGTGACAATCATTATTCAAATCCGTTTAGTGTAACATTTAGTTTAACATGAAGAACGTGCAAATTTGCCTTATTTTTCCCTCGCATGTAGAAATCATATGAATGTAAGTACTATGTAAGAGCTTGCGTTGTAGGGTTTAAAAAATGTATAGTTATTGATTGTTCAGCGTTCTTTTTATTTAAAGATAATGTTTAATTACGATGCTGGGTAGCAGTATTTAGTGTTTTGTGTACATATTTTATAAATCACATCACGATCATAAGGCATATGAAAATTTAAACTGTTATGAATAATGAATAAGCTTGAGGGTGGTTAAGTGTTCATTGTTTCTCCAGTCGGTGGTCGCACTTGAAGATTTTAGTTGTTTACTGCATGTTTTGTTGAATACGTACGAAGATACCATTAAAAAAAACACTTCGTTGCTTATGTAGTAAGATTCGCCTTATGAATTATCTAGCGAAAGAGGTGAATGAGGCAAAGCTCAAAGTCTCTTTAAAAATACTTGGGTTGTTGAATGTTCTCATTCAAATACGCTTTAGTTTCTTTCAAATATCGTAGCACACGTTTTAGATGTGTCTAGTAGTCATCAGTTGCACCACTCTGAAAGAGAGTAAGGTAATTAACTGATATTTTAATATCTGGACGAAACGTTATTATTGCGTGTTGGCTTCAAATTGGCTTGTAGGTGTGGTAACAATGGTTTGAAATCTGCCATACCATATGTGTTTAGCAGATCCGTCACGTACTTTAATTGAATCATTTTCAACGTACCTTATGTCATGTCGTAATTAATTTCCATTCTAATGAAGTCGCTTGTTTCTTTCATATCGTTTATTTTGAATTTCTTTTTAAATTACTCGTTATATCTTCTTCTTCTTCTTCTTCTTCGGCTCAACAACCGTTGTCGGGCAAGGTCTGCCTATACCATTTGTGGGCTTGGCTTTCAGTGACTTATTGATTTCCCCCCATAGCAGGATAGTCATTCCGACGTATGGCGGCACGGTCCATTTGAGGCTTGAACCCATGACGGGCATGTTGTTAAATCGTACGAGTTGACGACTGTACCAAGAGACTGGGTCAAACCAGTTCAATTCGTTACAACTACCAGTTGAATTTCCTCCAAATAGCTTAATGTCAAAACTTTATCATCGACTTACTCTATCCTTCGTAGCATTTCGATTTACCCGTTTTCTTGGCTGAGTACTATCGTGGAATAATTGAATTTTTTGATGACTTCAAAAGTGCGTTGACCTACTGGCCAGAGTGCCATGTTTTAAGTCAGAGTGCCATGTTATTCCATTGTGCCTGTTATTTACTTAAACATGATAGGTTCTTATTGAAGTTTGGTCCAAAATTCTTGGACAATTGAAAATTTTAACGTCTGTGGATTAGTGTATGTGCACCTACATGTTTTGAGTCACCTAATTACCCTTTTTGGCCAAGTAGCTAAGGTACGGCAATATCTTAGCTACTGCTCAGCTTTTCCGGGACGGAATCTGCTCATAATAGCGTACCATATCGCTGTACTTAACAACAACGTGTACATTTGTAATAGCTCCGCTCCCATGGAATATAATAGCACATTTGGAAACATTTGTTCTCTAACTATGATATTTTTTTCAGCTTTGTGGAGGTATAAATATTTTCTTTATTCCCAAGTGCCCCTCATTCGTTCCTAAGTGTTTTATGAGGTTATTTGTTACGATTGAAAAACTTTAATTTTCTGCTCAATTTTGCTACACAACATAAAATGATTGAAAATAAAAGAAAAAAACTAGACTATTATATATGAAATTCGGCATAGGATATCTAATCATTAGAAACATATATATTATTATTTGGTTATTTAAATTAAATTTGACTTCCAGAATGCCTACTGACACTCTTGCCCCAAATTTTGCTATTCATATCCTCCTTTTTAAATCCAATTTGTTAATAGGTGGTGCGTTATCAACATCGTTATTATCTTATTTATCTGAAATCCTCGGTTCTCTGTCGCGTGCTCGATCACTTGGTTGACTTCAGTTAGATAATTTGTGCTTTCATTTCGTTGATACAACGATTTGATGCTATAACTTAAGCCTTTTTTATTGCATTAAACAAGATACTTGCTGTAAAAAGCATTACAAATGACTAGTAGTAGAATACTTAAGGATTATCGTCATGGTAGTGGGGTTCGAAATTGAAATTAGATTTGTAACATGCATCTAATGAGGGTTTAGGAGCTGAAACCTGCCCTTTAAACTACGTCAACGAGGTTGATGATGATGATGGATGCGAGAACCTGGGACGAGCGGCTCTCGGATTCAAATTCGTCTACGAATAGATGCAAAACCCTTTGATCTCTTGCTTTCGCCCCTTTTCGAATTCATCGCTAGCTGAATAGGGCGAGGTATTTAATTTTCCCTTCCCAGTTCCCCGAAATGTATAAGCATTTTTGTTGTTGGTGGAAAAATTTGTATGTATGCGTTTGTATGGTTGTGTTTCGTTCCAATCCTTCTCTGTGCATTAATACTACTATCAACAATTGCTCAACCTATTTGCATTGGATGTACACTTCTATTTTCTGTTATTATTTTTTAATGTATTGAAGTTGTTCTACATAGAAACACATAATTGTCGTCAATCTGGAGTACCTATTCTGTGTATGTGATAGTGCAGTCAAATCGTTTGATGTTGGATGATGTAGTCTTGGGTATGTTTAGCGATGATGTGAGTACTGCTGATGGGACGTTGGCTGATAATGCCTGTAACAATGACATGCTGTATGTAGGTGTTTCAATTGTTATGTAAATTTTCGTCTCCATTTTCCCGTTGAGATTTAAAGTGCGAGCTGGACTCATAAAGGTGCCGTTGCGTATTACAGCTGTGCTAGTACAACGTTATAAATGGTTCCTTTTTTATACACAGCAAAATGAGACTGCTGACAAAAATCTATTAAGAGTGATTGCTTCGTAAATAAACAAGATATATACTTTTTCTCCTGGTTTCTTATTATGCAAAAGGATTATACCTGTGTGCAGTTGTTAATTTAAAGTTCACATTGTTGCAAGCAACCACAATACAGGGTTTACCTAACCAATCCGCCATCGCCAAAGCGTTATCGGTCGCCGTAAATACTTTTTCGGGCGACGTAAATCCTCAATTAGGCACTATCATTTCTCATCGGGCCTTGTGAAGTATGAATCGGGTATAGTACAGAATGAAAGCGACTTACTCTTGAAGGTGTCAAATCGGTAGCTCCGGTGTGTTTGATCTATCAAGTTGTTTAAACATATGTACTCTACATGTTGTTTAACTTAGTGCTTATTATTTTAAAATGTTAACCTAAATGAATCACCAAACAATATAAAACTAAATTTAAACAATATAAAACCGCATTGCATTATATGGGCTTTACTGAAAGATTTGTAATAAGGTGTTTTGATTAATTTTTTATTTGTAGTTTAACTTAAATAGTCAATATTCTTACAGATTAGTTAAACCACAAGCAAAAAAGCTTTTTTATAGCTTCAAAACAAAAACAAAAATCCAGATTAATCCGTTGTTGACTATGGCCGATTCATACTTCACAAGGCACGAATAGAAATGACAGTGCCCAATTGAGGGTTTACGTCGCCCGAAAAAGTATTTACGGCGATCGATGACGCTCTGACGATTGGCTAGGTAAACCCTGTAATCGCAATCGGTCCAGGTGTGGGCAGATGTATGAGATGGGAATGATAATCTCCCATTAAATAGTATTATTTACAATCATGTGCCGATGTCGTGGTACAGCCGTTAACTCGTACAACGTAACAACATGGCCGTCATAGGGTTCAAGATCTCAATGGACCATGCCCCCCTATGCTAGGGGTAATCAAAAGCCCCACAAGTGATATAGGCAGGCCTTGACGGACAATAGTTGTTGTGCACCAAAGAAGAAGAAAAAGATTTAAAATCATGTAGACAAAAAAAATTGCTGCGTGCTCCCCACAACCAATGCCATTTTCACAGGCTCTATAATCCAAAAACAAACTCATGTGCGGTGGCTATCAGACCAGTGAACAAATTATTAGCGGTTCCATAGCGTTACAAAAAAAAAACAATAACGCTCAAAAAAGCAACAGGCGCCAATAAACGGCCATTTCACCCTTAAAGAAAATGCTGAAAATGTTCATGCCACTTTTCGCGCGAAACGAACACAATTTCTCTCACATCATTAGTTCTTGACGATGCGAACGTTTTAGGCGGCCTATAACGAGGGTCGCGTCCACTTCACCCAAATCATGGCAAGAAATATTGTACACAAACTGACTCACAATATAAGAGAAGAAAGAAAAAGACAATGATAGACAGTGGGAGAGAAAGAAAGAGGGAGAGATAGAGGAGGAAGGAGGGAGGAGTGAAAGATCCATCGATGTCGTATCTAACCACCATCATTTGTGGTTGATTTTGAAGATGTCTTAATGTCAGGGCCGCTTTACCGCTTTCATCTCGGGAACTGAGAACTTGAGTTCTGTCTCGGAGCGTGCTCTCTCTCTCTACGTCCTTCTTTTGATACACAAGGATGCAATAACGCCACAGGGATATCATCATGTTGAAAGAGACAGTTTACTGTAGCATGTCTTCTTGTCTTGCTTTCTTGGCTGCTTTTTAGTATCTCTAATCAACGAATGATCCGTTCCCTGTGCAATCCCTTACAAATACTACTGCTTATGTTTGCGTATAACAAATAGTACTAGTCTAAGACACAACGACCACAACAGAAGCACACCACCAAAATATATCTGTTGGTCAAGAAAGATGTGTGTGTAATTTCGTTGATTCAAGATAAGTGCTCATTATTTTCGTTAGATGTCTCGTGAAGGAACCCAACCGAAACGGAAGTTTTTGTTCAGGTCGGGTAATTTCGAATTTCCGTAACGCGTCTAAAGTGTCCTTGTTGGGGTAGGATCAGAAAAGAGCCCGGAAGCGCATCACCTTAGAATTACCCGCCCCTGCCCATTTCGGAAACTAACTACAATAAGATTTGTCATCTTAGTATACATGGTAAGGGGAAGTAGGAAGATGAGCTCACCTGTTTTTTTTATGTTTGGGGGACTGGAAGTTGTTTGTTTGTGGGCGCCATTTGTGTCGTTGTGCCTTCATGTGCATAAGGGTACTCCGAACGGCTCGATCCACACGGTTATCGTAAATCCGGCTCAAAGGACCAACAACTGAAAAAATGGCTTTCTCACAGCTTAAGGGGCTATTTAAACGATTTTTTGTTTGTACTTTGTCCTCTTCCATGTTGGATGCGGCTACCTAATCTATGGTTGTTTCCGCTTCGTTTCCTAATCCTGGTGCGGCGCCACATTTGGTTGTCCCAATTTAATTAAACTTAAAGAAATTTCGAAATTCAAACAAAATAAAAACAAAGTAAACATATTAGTTATCTAAGGCTTTGTTTCCTTTTTCCTGTCTCGTCTTGTTAGCCCCATTAGCTCAGTAATACAAGACTAGTACACCTTTACCTGTGCTGGGAACATTGTTCTGTGAGCAAATTTCTATTTATTTTATATTTGTTTGCTTTGTTATCTCCACCTAGAAACGAAAGAGAGATTGCTGATGAAAATCGGATAATGAGCCTAGAAATGATAATTCGCGATTGCATTATCCTTTAAGGCTTCTAGGGATTGCAATTGGGTGGCAGGGGCCGGCAAACTTCCCTACTAAAGGAGAGATTGAAGGAAATTTGAAAGCTTCGGGCCAGTTCTATGACATACACTTGAAATCTCTTATAAATGTGGCCTCAAATACACGAAGCGCTTTTTCGCGTCCGTGGAAACGTAGAAATGCTCACGGTGGTGGATATCTCTGCGGAGCTGTTATACGCGTTTCCGCAACAGAGTACATAAATTTTAATGCCGTATCCAGCACGCTGCTCTTAATTACGTTATTTTACCTACTTTACCTATTTTAGCTTATTATTTTCCTATGGTGATGGTACAATTGTTATCTCGCACGTCTTAAAAACATCCCCGTTATTTGTTCAAACTCCATATGGAGAAATTCTCTGGAGAATTTTTCAGAGTACTAATCAAAATTAAAGAAACGCCTAATGCTAACCCATCGTGTTCTAGATTTCATATCTACTACCAAAAAACATAACCCGAACACGAATAATTTCGATCCTTATGTGAAATTTTACTCGTTAAAAGGGTTATTTGTTGAGCGTTTAGATTTTTCGTTATGTGAAAAACTATTACTAATCGTTATAAGGGGTACTCGTTATAAAGGTTTTGTATAGGTGGGCATGGCCGGGTAGGTTGTTACGTTAATCAGCCGTACCGGCGAACTCGTTCGTTCCTGGGAACGTTCGCCGCGACGCTCATTTTCACTCATTTCATAGCCCTCTAGATCAAAAACTTAGAAAACCGTATAGATTTTGTTCTGGCCAACCTAGTAGTACAACCCTGTCCCCTGTACAACCCTGTAATCTGATTTTGACAAATAAGTTTTGGAAATATAATGTAACAAAATTTGTAAAATTTGGGTGTCACATGTAGTAACATATTTTTTCAGGAGGGGTTCTTCCAACGTTACAGTTTGTTCGGGTGGGCGGTAGGGTGATCACTCTGGCCACTGCATGCATCTTCTGGTATCCCGTAGAGCAGAAACCTGATTCCTTTGCTGTTTCTTCTTTTCATCAATGACGCGACGATGGTCGATCCGGCTGATAATCATCTACTGTACGCGGATGACGCGAACAATTTTCGTGGGGACCAGAAGACCACGCCCAGACCAGAAATGTAATCTTTCTTGCATGATTTCCGGTGTTGGTGCAACCGCAATGCTTTATCTCTTTGCATAGCAAAATGTGATATTACGACTTTCAGCCGTTCTTGGTATGCGCCATTTTATGATTACGGGCTTGAAGGACGGTCCTTGGTGCGAAAACAATGCGTTAAGGATCTAGGAGTATTGCTTGATACGAAACTATCATTTAAGGATCATCTGGATCACGTAATAGCCAGCAGCAATAGAGTGCTAGTTATCTATATGACTCGCAAGCATAGCACGTTTGGAATCAATCCAGCGCAAAATTACGCTGTCTAGACGTTTGCTACCCGGGTTACCCCAAGTTACGTGAGCGAATACGGAAAGCCAAGCTGTCGTTCATCGCGGGATTTCTCGACGGCTGTATTGACTCTCTGTCACTACTGGCCATCAACCTGTACGTTCGTGCAAGGCCGCTTCAGACTCCATGCTATGTTGACCCTCGATGATTGTAGAACACAATTTGGCTCTTCTGACCCGTTCCTACTCATGTGCCGCGCTTTCAACGCTGTCAGCGACGCATTTGGGTCGTGGTTTTTGCCGACTGAGTTTAATGATCGTGTTTCTGTTCAATTGATAAATTCGGTCCCATAGTGCGTATTTTTATGTTCTATGTTAATTCATCCATTGTAAAACATTGTTAAAATGATTCGAGAGGGCATTACTGTTCATCGATTGACAAATAAAGATAAACATAAACATGTGGGACTGTTGTTTGATTGTGGTCCCAGGGCTATTGTTATTGTGCCTACTGTTGTGTTGTAGTTCGTTACTGGTTGTAGTTGAGTGGTCTCTGGTCAGTTGCTCCATCTCAATGGCATTTTGTGGGGTGATCAGTGTTCCATAGTGGTGCGGGTCTTGGTGGATTTGATGGGCGCATATAGCTATCGCTATTTCAATGCGGTCTACGGTGTTTCGTCCAGCGCACTATACAATTAGAAGTGTAAACAAGTTTCACGAAAGTAATAGCGAGGAGGAAGAAGGGATTAGGAAGGTGAAGGGAGACAGGAACAGTAAAGGAGACCTCGGTTATCTCGTCCTAATAATATCAATGTATCCTCGTGCAAATTTACTGAATGTCAAATTTACAAATTTTGTGTCCGGTCTTGTTTTTTTTCTTCCAGTGTCTCATAACCCGTACAATTCGTCGGACATGCCGATGCCCTCGGCAAAGGAGCAAACACTAATGTGGCAGCAAAACTCGTACCTCGGCGACTCCGGCATCCATTCTGGTGCCGTTACCCAGGTGCCGTCGCTTAGCGGTAAGGATGACGACATGGAGGACGATCCGCTGATGTTCGACATGGACCAGGGTTTCTCGCAGAATTTTACGCAGGACCAGGTCGATGATATGAACCAGCAACTGAGTCAGACGCGCTCACAGCGCGTCCGAGCTGCGATGTTCCCGGAGACACTCGAGGAAGGCATCGAGATTCCGTCGACACAGTTCGACCCGCAGCAGCCCACCGCGGTGCAGCGGCTGGCCGAACCGTCCCAGATGCTGAAGCACGCGGTCGTCAACCTGATTAACTATCAGGACGATGCGGATCTGGCGACCAGAGCCATCCCCGAACTGATCAAGCTGCTGAACGACGAGGACCAGGTGGTGGTTTCGCAGGCCGCCATGATGGTGCACCAACTGTCCAAAAAGGAAGCGTCCCGGCATGCGATAATGAACAGTCCGCAAATGGTGGCCGCTCTCGTCCGCGCGCTCTCCAACTCGAACGATCTCGAGACAACCAAAGGTGCGGTCGGCACACTGCACAACTTGTCGCACCATCGCCAGGGTCTGCTCGCGATCTTCAAGTCGGGCGGAATACCGGCACTGGTAAAGCTGTTGTCTTCGCCGGTCGAGTCGGTGTTGTTCTACGCAATCACCACGCTGCACAACCTGCTGCTGCACCAGGATGGCAGCAAGATGGCGGTTCGTCTGGCTGGTGGACTGCAGAAGATGGTTGCCCTGCTCCAGCGCAACAATGTCAAGTTTCTTGCCATCGTGACGGACTGTCTACAGATTCTGGCATACGGCAACCAAGAGAGTAAGCTGATCATACTCGCGTCGACAGGTCCGAGCGAACTGGTACGCATCATGCGCTCGTATGACTACGAGAAGCTGCTGTGGACGACGTCCCGCGTCCTGAAGGTGTTGTCGGTATGCTCGAGCAACAAACCGGCCATCGTGGAGGCAGGCGGCATGCAGGCGCTCGCAATGCACCTGGGCAATCCGTCCCAGCGCCTGGTCCAAAACTGTCTCTGGACGCTGCGCAATCTATCCGACGCGGCCACTAAGGTCGACGGACTGGAGACGCTGCTGTCAGGGTTGGTGACTGTCCTCGGTTCGTCCGACGTCAATGTGGTCACCTGTGCCGCCGGTATCCTGTCGAACCTGACGTGTAACAATCAACGCAACAAGGTAACCGTTTGCCAGGTGGGCGGTGTTGAGGCACTCGTCGGCACGATCATCAACGCCGGAGACCGGGAAGAAATTACCGAGCCGGCCGTGTGTGCTCTACGCCACTTGACTTCGCGTCATCCGGAGTCCGAGTCGGCACAGAACGTTGTACGCAACGGGTACGGCCTGCCGGTGATCGTAAAGCTGCTCAATCCCCCGTCCCGCTGGCCGCTCATTAAGGCGGTCATCGGGCTGATCCGCAATCTAGCCCTTTGTCCGGCGAATGCGGCACCATTGCGCGAACACGGAGCGATTCATCTGCTGGTGCGGCTGCTCTTCAAGGCGTTCCAAGATACGCAACGGGTAAGAGAGAGATAGAGAGATAGAGAGGCAACATTGTATCATTGAAAACAATATTGTTAGCATTATTGTTCATCTTGTTTCACATCTTTTGTTCCAGCAACGCTCATCGGTTGCTTCGAATGGATCGCAGCCGCCGGGCGCGTACGCCGACGGTGTCCGCATGGAGGAGATCGTCGAGGGTACGGTCGGTGCACTTCACATTCTCGCCAAGGAGGAGTATAACCGACAGGTCATCCGCTCGCAGAACGTTATTCCGATCTTCGTCCAGTTGCTGTTCTACAACGACATCGAAAACATTCAGGTTCGTGTCTTGATAATTTCCTTGCCTTCTTCTATCTCCCCGCCATGAGCGAGACAGCAGGGAATGAATGCTATCACGAGAAAGGGACGATTAGTGTGCTGTACAGTGGTGTAGAAGAAAATGAAAGGCATCATTCCTCATCTGATTGTGCAGACTGGCTGTGATTCTGCGCAGAAGCAAAATCTATGAGTTTCCCCTCCATAAGCGTAAAAAAAATCACTAAAAGGCGTGGCTTTAGGATGGTATCCCCACCAACTATAATTTAGATCTCTCATAGAACATAGAAGGATACTCCACCGCCCAGTAGATACAATATTCTGTATTTCTTCGTTTTTCCCGACATTAACTCTTTCCAGAATTTCTGATGTTTCTGTATGCTGAAACATTCCTAACTGCATTGTTCTCTGATATTATTCTTTAAAAAAATAATTTTAGCGTGTGGCCGCTGGTGTACTTTGCGAGCTGGCTGTCGACAAGGAGGTGGCCGAAATGATCGAGGCTGAGGGAGCTACTGCACCGCTTACCGAGTTGCTCAACTCGGCAAATGAAGGTGTCGCCACGTACGCCGCAGCCGTACTGTTCAAGATGAGCGAGGACAAGTCGATGGATTACAAGAAGCGCTTCTCTAGCGAGCTAACCACCTTGCCCGTGTTTCGCGACGACAGCATGTGGAACAACGGCGAACTCGGTATTGGACCGGACCTGCAGGTCAGTAGTTTGGGAGCGCCCTGGTGTGGGAAGAGCGTTATGTGAGACGTGGATTCGTTCGTTTGCAAATGCGACTTTTTTCCTTTTTCGCAACGTTTTTCCGTATTTGTATGTGTCTCTATCTTACATTGCTACTGATTAATAACACATATATGCTGTGAGGGGGGGGGGGGGTGATTTAGCGAGATCGCTGCGATCGCTCATTTTACTCGTAATTACTTTACCCATTTCATTACGACCAACCGCTCTGAACGTATATATTTGTGAGTAAGTTTTTGTTTCTCTCCTGGAAAGTTTATTCTCCTTACCTGACAGGTATAGTTTTTCATCGTATTATTGTACGAAATGTTCGAAAATGTTAGACTATTCTCTATGTCCCTCAACAACACAGAGGATCCACGACAAATATGCAAATGCATCTGCGGAACAACTTTAAGGTAACGCATAAGCAAAACGCATTGATGCCAGGGCTATGAGTGTGCCAAACATAGTCGTATTAGGTTCTAATCTCAAAACTTCGACACTCCGGCTCAAAGATACATTTTTGATTTTAGTTTTCATTCCCGTTGACTATCTGGAGTTTTAAAACATGAAAATGATTTGAATTTATTATGATTGTTATAAAAGGAAAAAAGCATGCGCAATCCAACGATTTTCGAGAGGCATTTATTGTTTAAATTTAATTTGAACATTGTTTTCTCCTCCGCCTCCGTTTCGTCCGTTTTTTCCTTGTTATTCTATACATATTTAAAACACTTTTTTCTGTACTATAACTGCCTCTCGAAAGTCCGTTAACATATTATATGATTCGATCCAAAATTACATAACTCCGTCTTCTCTTTCGGATAGTTTGAGTCTAAAACAATTTTTATCAATACCCGTTATTTCTCTTTTCCCTTCCACTGGTTTTCTCCTTTCTTTTCTTTTTTTCTCTTTTTTATCTTTTTTTTTCTCTCTCTCTCTCTCTCTCTCTCTCTCTCTCTCTCTCTCTCTCTTTCCCTCTTATTCACTATTACCCTGTTTTCTATTTATTTTTGTTTTGTTTATTTTTACATATTGTGTTTTTGTGTGTTCTGGTCGATGGTTTAATATAAATATCTTCTGTTATTCATCTTGTAATAATTTATTTTGTTCATTTTTGTGTTTTCACTTTTGTTTCATGTACTTCCTACTGCTCGGACTATGTCGGGAATTTTTTATTGTGCCTGGAATATTTACTCACCTTCATACGCGTGCACTCAATTCTATTTTTACATCATCATAATTATATCTTCATTTTACAAAACAATAATTAAAACGTCCTGAAAACGACATTTCCGGCATATCGTGGATTGGATTGCGTTACCAACACCGGAAAACACATGTGCCCCCTCACATACACATTCGTACTCTTGGTTGATTGGCTGCTGCTGTTATGCAAAACCGAAAACCTCGTCCTGGCTCTCAACAACATTGGCGCAATCTACAAAATCATCATCCGCACTGCTAATGTGCCCAAACCGTCCATCCCGATACATATGTATGCACATTTCACGCACATCATAACCGTCTTTTATCTCACTGATCCGATGTCCGTGTATGTGTTGGTATGTACACTACCCTGGTGTTGTTGTATTTCCGCCATATGCAAAATTCCCAAATCTCTCGTCATACGGATTTGGTGGAATGGTAACTACGGTAATTGCCGGTTTACTGTCGTAGGACATCCTGTCCCCCGAGCAGGCATACGAAGGTCTATACGGACAAGGGCCGGCGAGCGTACACAGCTCGCACGGTGGCCGTGCGTTCCAGCAAGGTACGTAGTACATAATCCACATTTAACTATCTTGGTTCATTTAGCTATAGCATTTAAGTCAATCACAGAGCAGCAGCTTATCACTCATTTACTAATCAGTTACTTTGTGGTCCAAAATGGCACAACTTACAAGAATCGACCACTAGTAATAGGTGCATCCTCGCTGGCTTGGTTGTTGGGGGAGGTGAACTAATACTAATTTACTATGAGCTATTTTTGATACTAATTAATTTTAAAATATTGCCAAGAAGCGTGCTTGGTTGCTTGGTTTAACTAAATGTAACGTAACATAATTTTTACTTCTTTTCACTGTGCTGTGCCGTCTACATTGTTTACTTTTTTATTCAGTGTGAAGATAACACGTATTTTTATTTGTGTCGCTACTCTAACACTACCTCAATGTATGTACAAAATTGCTATAGTACCCTAAAGTATTTTATATCTATTAAGAACTTGCAAAATTAAATGGTTTATCCAAAGATTTAAGGCTGTTTACATCTTCACATGTTACACCTGAATATATATATATTGTTTATTAAATTTTAAGAAGTGAAATGCTTGGTTAATTTAATTAAAAAAGCAAATAAACTACTATCGATTAACTTTGCATTTAAAAAAAGTACAATAATGGTCGATTTTTGATGGATTTATCTTTACCCGTTCTACCGGAATGTTATTTGCACTTTCAATAATAGTATCCCATGTGTTAACAATCACAATTTGAAAAATATTTTTGCCAAATTCTAACCGTGATCGACAAAAAAATGAAGCAACATTGTTTTGAACCTTACGCGATAAAAGAACACCTTGCACGACAAGAATCTTCATAGCCTCTTCAGCTTCCTATTTTATAGAGTTAATAACTACATTGCTGCGTTCGCTTGGCCGGGAGGTCAATGCAACATACCAAATAACGAAATAGTACATGAGAAACATAGAACATACATGACAGGAAGCGGGAATCGCGTCCACTGTTTTCGCAGCGGCAAGCAATGACGACGCAATTAAAAGTGAACATTTTAGGAGATGGGGCGGCTGAGTCTAGAGGTGTCGCCCACGCCCTAGTCATCAAACTGTTTCAAAATACCTCAGCAGTGTCCCATCGAGAATTTCTTGATCAACATCGTTTGCAAAAGATATATTCCAACAATTTTGTAGCGAAAACTGAAGAGAAATTGATAAAAAAATTAATTCCGGATAAATTACGGCAGCTCGCAAGGTCGTATATTTGTTTTTGCAAGTAATCTTAAATTATTAACTTTAAATGGAAGTTAAAGTTAAAGTTTATTAAAAGTAATTATCTGTATTTTTTTCTTTAACCATAAAAAATACATTTTTTTCTATGCACTCGTTAGTGATCTGAAAAGGTATTACTTTCAAATGTCTAATGTATCTAAGATAAAAGTTATAGATAATTATATTTATTGTCACAAAGTTAGCAAAATAATGATGATAATGATATCTAACCTGTTGGCCACTAAGTGAGGAAATACTTAGGGCACCACAAGAGGCGGTTTCAGTAAGGAACTACATTCGTGTGTCCGTTAAGGTCCTCCACTCGTCTTTATCCGCGGTTGGAAGCGCCACCGACGTCTGTCTTTTATCGCTACCACACATTCTGCGCACTAAATACGCTCCTTAGCGCTAGCTCTCCCACTGTTTCGTGTCAAACTCTCCATTGCTCATGCACTTTTCTATGTGAGTTATCTTGTATCTCTCTCTTTTTTAATCTATTCCAGCTAAACCAGCCTAACATATATCATCACTAAAAAGAGCCTCCTAGTAGACAGCGATCGAAAATTCACAAATATACGAAATCTAATGAAAGCGTAAACAAAAACTCATACCCTTGCGTGTAATCAACCAAATAGAGCACTATTGAAACACTCTTTTACAGACCCCAACTTTCCCGTCCGTCGCTTGTTCGATTTTATGGTAGATTGTGAGTTGTTGTCTAAAACAGTTCAGAAAAAAAATCAGCAATAAGTTCTAGTCACGTTATAAGTTCTTATCCCCAGTTTGGTGTCCTTTCTATTTTGTACCTTCCATTCCCTGTCGAGATAATTATGATCCATTGGCCGTTTTTTCGAATCTTGCACATTTTTGCATTGTTCCAGCAACCAAAAAACCCTCAGTGGATATGTTTTGTGTGTGGCGCGTTCTATAAAGAAAATAATAACTACTAACAACAAGGAAGATCAACATCGGAAAAAAAATTACTAGATTATTTTTAATTTGTGTAAGAGTTCGCTTTAAATTTGGGTTTTTTGTGTGTTTAATGTGCGTAGTATTGAAGTTAGCGTTGCTTTACCAGTTTAGGCTACTCGAACTAATAGCGAAGAGAAAATGAAAAAGAAAACTCTTTTAGATGTAAATCTTACAACACACCCTAAGGGCGGTGGCAACGCTCATCGGATGCGATTTTATCGGATGAGATTTATATGGGATTTGACAGATAACGTCGGACGTGCGATTTCGTCGTCCGACGTTATCTGTCAAATCCCATATAAAAATTTGACAGGCCATCCGATAAAATCGCATGCGAAAAAGCGTTGCCACCGCCCTAAGACCTAAGACGCCCTAAGACAGGTATTGTATCGCAACAACAAAAAACTGTCTTCTTCGGATACAGTAGCAATACAAAACGATGAAGAGTTCCTTTTGTCTATTAAGCTACTATATTATATATACAAAGACGTGTGTATGGATGTATGGTCATATTTCATCTTATGATTGATTAACAGCAGCCTGCATAATGTTTAGAGCAGCAGCTAGACAGAAAACAAAGAAAAATGAAGTAATCACTTAAGGTAATTACTATCAGAGATCAGAAATGTCGCTAATAAGGTGTGAACAAAATGGCGCGTATACGCAATGTGCAATATTTGATTCCGTTCATCCTGTTTTTGTTTTTTTTGTAAATCCACACCAACATTTTCCTTTCCGCGACCTCCATTCTACCCACCTTCCTTTTCACGACCATTGTCTTCGAATAGTGTTTTTGTTGTGCGTTTGAAAAAAGATCGACAGCGATACACACTGCCTGCAAAACATCGGATCGTGCTTTGGAATCGACAGCATCGACAACAAACCACAAAGACCGACACTATCACATCTCTTGTTCTTCAGTTTGTGATTACGATTAACATCTGCCCCTTGGTAATTAAGTCGCTGAAACTACTAAGCAGGCCTTTTTGCTCATTTTTATAGCTTTTTCTTTTAGGTTCGTTTGCGATATTCGTTTTGGTTTGCGTGCGTGTACTTTTCTAAGAATTCTTTTAATTTTTCTGCATGTTGTATGTTTATATAGATAAAAGACCTTTTCTTAAGACCCACATGATTTACGGCGTTTTGCCGATACAGCTTAGTTTTGCTTCAATGGAAGGATTTTTTGTTAATTTCTCACTGATAACCGTTTCATATGTATTCATTAAAATGCCCTGCATTTCTAAACTTGGACATATGATTGTGTGAACACTTGTTGTAATAAAATTAATACAGGTTGGTAACGCAAAAGTGATACACTTTGGCCGTAAACGCTTTATTCACAACACGCACACATTTATTCGGCCGTTCGTACCAAATTTTCACCAAACGATGCTTGAATTAGTTGAATTAACTCAAATGCTTAACGTCGTCGAGCTTTTTTTCCTAGCATATATTCCCAAATACTGAAGTCCAATTGCTTCAAAGCTGGGCCATTCAGACGAGCTGATGAAATGAGGCATATTCTCCTTACACCATTCCTCAACTTTAAGGCTTTAATAGCCTTGTGAGCTGGAGCTGAATATTGTTGAAAGCAAAAACTGTCTTTTCCAAAAAAAATTAAATGTTATGCTTCAAATGGCTCTTCATAACGAGTTACAAATAATATCCCTTTTTTTGTTTTTATGAATCCGTAGATGATTGTTTTCCATGAATAAGACGTTGAAGTATCTATTGCTGTCAAAATAACAGTGTAAAGTGGTTTAACCATTAAGATACAGACCAAAATTCTTAACAGATCCATTTTGCCAGCTTTCTCTTATATCGAGTATCGCGTACTGCGGATGATTGCTGTAGCCAGTTTCGACCAGTAGAAAATTACTATATTCGAGCAGTCGACAAATTTATTCGACAATTTTTACCACATACGCTCTTTGTCAGTATAATTCATCAATTCAAAATCTCATGTATAATCTGATTTTTTTTTAAATTCTGCATAAAGCTCGGCTTACTGTTCCAGTTAAATTGATCGTGAAATTTTAAGTTTTTCTACTAACTATCATGGAATATTAACCAGAATATAGATTATCGTACACCAAAAGAAAGGATATTCTATTTCCCAACTATTTAGGCAATAAAACATATTTAATAAATAAATGCAATGCATTTTCTTATAATTTCCCGCCTTGTTAACGGTGAAAAAAATAATGGTCAGCGGTGGAAAAAGAAATGTTCTGACCCACGTGCGTTTTCAGCATCTATCAACATCAAACTACCCTACAAAGTAATGAGAGGAACTAAAACCAGCCTGTATGTAATTTGGGAAAATTGAAAACAAGAAAATCTCACAAATTTGAGTCATGTGTTTGAAATGCAGTGTCAAGAAATTCTATAAAAGGGGACTCGATTACATGTATCACTTCTACGTCACACACACACACACACACACACACACACACACACACACACACACACACACACACACACACACACACACACACA
>KI920178.1:0-20882 GCA_000473525.2 Anopheles melas | reverse complement strand
GGGGGGGGGGGGGGGGGGGGGGGGAGTTCGTTTCCCCTCCGCTGCGGTTGCACGCGAGAAACAAACAAACAAACAAAAACAATAGAGTGTCGTCGCCGAAGCTTTCTACCAAGAACACATCATAAAGCATAAAAAAGTCATAAGTCTCTGTGGGCGGGACGGCAAATTTGCTTCAAAATCTCGTTAGCATTTCATGAGCTGCTGCAGCAAAAGGCGATGTAAAAAAGACAAAGATACGAAGTTAATTAATTAACTGCACCTCCGTGCTTTTCACTTTCAACTGAAGAAAGTGGGCCCCCGCCGTCCCCGTCCCCAAGTGGAAAGTGGCAATGAATAGTTGCAAGGCAAAGGGGCGGCCCCCTGGTTTTCTCCCTAGCGTAAGAAGGAGGAGGAGGTTTGAGCTATGGTTCGGAAAAATTCCAAACCCGGAGGACAATTGCTCTTCTTCCAGATATGTACCAGCCCCCCCGAGGAGGGTACTGGGATAACAGTGCACAGAGTACGGCGGGGGTCCGTGGGAAACTGTTGCTGGGAAATGGGCCCAAAAACTATTCCATTGTGCATTGTGCATTTTCCGACTCCGAACGTTCCAACCGCTGGACACCTCTCTGTTTCTTACCCATCCCTGACATGTTGATCCCAGCGCGAGAGAAAGTGAAATATGTTTATTTCGCTAAGTTAAATGTTTTTGAAGCATTTGAGAAAAGTGTAACGACAGATGCAGGGCTTAATAAAATAAGCGAGAGTTTTCCTAGCAACGTGCATGCTGCATGACAATATTCATGCACGGAAGCATGTGCATGTCACCATTTTTTCCACACATTTATAGGACATCTTCTTCCCGCATATGTGTGTATGTGTGGCTGTGCGTGGATGTGGTTTCTTCCTTCGTGAGACGCCCGTCCTTCGAGGATACGGGGCCGCTTCCCACGGTCATTCGAGTCGCCGCCGGAAGTTCACCACCTGCTTTATGGCTTTGTGCTGTGGGAGGTGGGAGAGGGGGTTCAAGCAAACTTGATCCTGGTGCATTTTTTGTTTGTATCTGCATCGGTTTTTAGCCCACGATTTGCGGTTCTCCTTCCATTCTCTTCACACGCAAAACAACACCAACGGCAACCGGAAACAAGTGGGCAATGTGGAACGGGTGTGGGCGAGAAGGGGAGTGTAATTAATGCATTGCATTTCTGTGTGTGTTTTTTTTTTTTGTTTTCTTTCCTTTTCGGTTGTACTAGTTGCATTGACACTGAGACACACTATTGCGCGGGTTGTTGTGTTCTTAGGGACGACAGTGTTGGTGAATTGTATGTTTTTTTGTGTGTTTCCATCTCCAGATTCCCGTCGTAGGCGCACGCACGAAACAAGTTTGGTTTGGAGGACGACGATCGATCGGGTTCGAATGGGTGTGTGTGTGTGTGTGTTACACATCGCTTCTATCACGATTTGTTTCTTCGACGCACGCTGGTGCAGTATCAACATCACACACAATTCCGTCACGCGGCGGCTTCTGTTGACATTCAAATCTATAGAACGAGGAGAGGAGGCTCCCACCAACCGACGGGAAGGGGGGGGATGAGATTGGCATTGGCTTCGCACCTTCCACACCACCTTCAAAAAACGTAACGGAGCATCCTGCCTGTGCCTTCCTACACACACGCGCGTTCTTGTTACATTAATAGACGCACACACACACACACACATACACGTGTTAAATCACGCACACTGCGATATACGATTCCGCATGTACAAACTCACACCACCACAAGCGAACTGAAACCACCCAACCACCCTGATCTGCACCAGCCCGCCCGCGCCCTCTTTTCCACCCACCAACGCCACCACGGACTTGCCCAGTGGAAACATTCTTTTACGCCACTGTGTCAGAACTTGGTGAATTCTTTCAAATTCTTTTTTTTTTTATTATTGAACATTCACACACACACACACACACACACACACACACACAAACACGCACACATCTTCCATGCTTGCACAAAGGCCCAAATGTTGTTGATGGTACGAGCATTCCAGACAGCGCGCGTTGCTAATCACCAACTTCCGTTGCACAGAGTTTGCACAGCAGGCGAAGTGGAACGGGTATTGAAATCAGACCCCCCCCCCTCCCCCTTCCACTCTCCCCACACTCAACACTTCCTTCACAAACCAACACACAAAACTGTTTCGATTTCCAAATAGCACTTATCCCCAAACCTACCATCCTCCCCTTAACAATTATGATGGGTGCGAGAAGTAACACGGGCACACACACACACACGTGCACGCTTTTTTCTTCATTCGATCGTATCAAATACATTTCAAATATACACTGAACATTTTTCTCTCTCCTTCTCTCTCTCTCTCTCTCTCTCTCGACGCACTGTTTTGCTGGAGATTTTGAAGTTTTCCAGCGCGTTTAGAATTATTCACTCAAGAAGCAGAGAGTGACTTGTTCAATTTCCTTTCTTAACTCGAAACCTCATACAATCCTCCTTCCCAGTCCATATCAAACAGTACCATTCTCCCCCCATACGACCCAACCTCAACCGCCCGCAAGGGGACAGGTAAGCACAGTAGGCACGGTAAGCATAGGGATACACACAGTTGCAATCACCGTTTGCTACGACGATACTCCTTCTGGAACAAACCAATGCCATTGGTGGGTAACGAACACAGGCCCCTCTTTTTTGCGGGTCCACCACAAGCTCACACTAACCGTAACGCACAACACAACGCAAACACAAAGTAACAACCAAAAAAAAAAAAAAGAACAGCGAACGGCAAAACCACCCAACAAATCACTGAACACCTCTCTCCGTGTGTGTACACACTTACCTATTTTGATCTTCAGTTGCTCCTCGACACGAACTTTACGTGTGTCGTCAGCCATATTGAATCCATAACTATGTGCTGCTGCTATGGATCGGTATGACCAGCGCGGTGTGTCGGGCGGGGACTGGGGATTGGATGTTGTGCGTTTTCCGTTTCTGTTCCCGAATTTCGAACGCGTTGCGGTTGTGATTTTTTCCTGCGTTGGTTGAAGATGCTGTCACCACCACCACTGTCACCTAAATGCTACCTTTCCGCTTTTGTCCTGTCAAGCGCTTGCTGCTGCTGCTGCTGCTGCTGCTGCCTGTTTTTGTTCGCAAAGTGTGTAGTAACACACAACACCTCTCTACACTCTTCTCACACACAGCTCAGCGAAACGCGATTCCGGTGCGTTCGAACCGCTGGCTCAACTGCTATTGATGATGTCTAGTGTGCGTGATACGTTGTCTGGCTGTCGCTGCTGTTGCCGTTGCCTCGTTTGGCGTTGGCGTTGCTCCGTGGCCACTGTGGGTGTGTACGTGCAATATCACACCCGTTCCTCCAGCCCGCGACACCGCAAAACCTTCTATACTTCCACGCACACACACACAAAACACTCACTGACACACTCACACTATCGTGTGGCGCTTCGTTTCGCGCATGCTACTGCCTGCTCGCTCACTCATTCGGAGCAGCATTCATTCATTCTGCATTTCCATTCAAATTACCAGCAAACCCACACACACACACACACAGACAGCAAACACGCAGCCATGAAACAATTCTACACACACATACACTCACGCAGCCTGGTTCCCTAGTTCGCTTTCTTCTTCCTTCTGTCGTTTGCTCTTCTTTTTCTCACTTCCTGCTTTCCATCGCTACTGCTCGGTACCGTTTCTAGTTGATTCATAAATCGGGCATCAAATCTGCTGCATACTGTAGGTGCTGCCCGTGCCGACCACAAAACACATAATACAGCACAATTTTTCTTCGCTTTCAGACTGCTCTGTGGCCTGCTACTGTCGCAATGCGCTGCTCAGCACAGCACACTTTCACTTTGTTTGTGACACTTCTACCACCTTCCAGATGCTGCTGCACGGTTTCTTCACAGGTTTCTGTACAATGAAAATCACTGGTAGGCTGCTGCCTGCCTACGAACACGAATGCGAAACGTTCCCGTTCACACTTTGTACAAGAGTCTTGTCAAAACGACTGGAGTACACTGGTTCCAGCGCAACAAAACTGTACAGCAGCTCGCTCGCTCGTCACCTTCCGTCACAAATCCGTGTTATTCGCGTGCTCTCTCACTCTCCCTCGCGCGCGCCCGCTTACTAGCGCTGGCACACTGGGATAGAACGATGACTGTAGATGGTTGAAATTCAATTCATTGAAATTTTTATTTTATTTCGATTTTAGTCATTTTTTATCGAAAGACTTACACTTAAGGCATTGGAAAATATCACTTATGCAGTTTAATGAGTTTTTTTTTTCTATCCAAAAACATTTTTTTAACGGTTTATATCAACAGAAGGAACAATATGGAGACATTTTCTCACATTCACTCCAGATGTGTGTGGGTTGACGTTCCGAGATTGTGCGCGATTCGCGTTGGTCTCTCTCTCGCTCTCGCTCTCTAACACTCGCACGCCACCACACACACACACACACAAACACACGTATCAGCTAGAGTAAAATCAAAGTATTGGTGAACATAGTTCCATACACACGCACACACAGGTGCGCGTGCACGTACGTTCCGTTGCCTGCTGTTCGGTCGCACGCAGGATGTGTCAAAATTTATGATATTTTCATCCTGCACAGCAGACCGTCTCGATCAATTGATAGAAAATATCACTTTTAGCTGTTCTTTCTGCACCGAAAGTGCGAAGCGAGAAGTGCATCGACGCCTTACTCCCCGATCGTGGCAAGTGACCAGGTGTGTATGACAGCAAAAAAAAAAAAAACAACTAACCAATGAATGAATGTCTCTTACCCTCCACTCGATTACGAAATCGTTACGGGAAACGAACTCGATCCTAGCATCTGTGCAGATGATGTGTGGACATGTGTGGGAGCCGAGGGGGCAGACGTCAAAAATTGTGAAAGAAAAAAAAAATAAATAAAAACCACACACAAACGCACGCACACAAGCACACGCATTGTACAGAAGGCGCGCAGAAGGCATTTAAATTCCGATGTTTACTCCTCCTTCCCCTTTTGCTTACCCCGCAATCCCCGCAATCGGCGGGTCCTGACGCGACACGGCGACATACATTGCAGCACGGGAAAGGAAAACACGCGGAAAACAACACGGGGCAGATACAAAAAATAAACAAAAACAATCGATTTGACATAATCTGCTTCAAATCCAAACAAAACTTTCGCTTCGCGCGCCGCGAAGGTCATCGGCACATTTTTCCTTGGCTTCGGTGTGTTTGCGCGAAGGTTGCGCGAAGAATGCAGCGGCGGGGTGGCGATCATTCATTGGCAGATGGTTAATTTTGCCCAATGCACTCGGAGTTCAGTTGGGAAGACACATTTCGTTCTCGCATTTCGTTTTCACCCGTCGTCTGCGCAGTGGTGTCAGCGAACACAATCAAAGCAAGCCGGAAGAATTAAAACACAAACACACAGACACACACATACGGTCGATTTCTGAACCTTGTCCTGCAAGGGCCAGCGCGATGTAGAGAGACCTTGAAATGCGCGAGTGTACGCGACAACGTGACCAACGCGAACGGAGTCTATCGGCAAGGTGTAAAAAAAGGTGCAAAAGAACAGGCTCGGTGTACGGTTGTATTCGGGCAACTTGCACAAGCAATTGCATTCGCTGCTGATTACATTTGCTTGTGTTACCTCTCTCGCTCGCTCGCTCGCTCGCTCACTGGTTGCTTCCAATCGTTTGTGCTGCCTCTTTCAAGCAGCGAATCGTGTTAAGCTGCTGAATTTGTTCTAACAATCAGTGGAACCAGCATCAGTTGCTCTTGCGCGGGGTGCCACGTGCAGCTGTAACGCTAATCTCCGGAACCATGTGTCACCCGCCGCCATACGATGACATCCTAAGCTGCATTGTAGAAATCCCGTAAGCTTTTGCTGGCCAGCGAAAACCACGCAAAAACCAAACCCCTGGCAAGAGGCAGCGTTCAAATGTGTGTGTGTGTGTGAATGTGTATGTGTGTGTTTTTCTATTTCCTCCCAGCTCCACTGCTGCCCTTGCGTTGAAATACGCGCGGGGGATGATGCTTTCATTCATGTAAATTCATTCATGGCAGAGCGAACGTGTTCGATTCTGCTACTTCTGCTTCTTCTTCTTGTTCTTCTTCTTCTTCTTCTTCTTCCGTCGCCTTCTTCTGCTTGCGATGGTTTCCGACGAACTTCTTCTCTCGCTCTAGCTAGCTCTCTCGCGCTCCGTTGCGCACCGGTGGCGTGAGATGAGCTAAATTTTGCTTCCCGCTCTCTATTGCGCTCTCTCTCTCTCTCTCTCACACACATTTTCCCTTTCTTTCTTGTATCCATTGCTCTTCTCTTTCCCTCTCTTGCATGATGCTTTGTTCCGGATTCGAAACGGTTCGTATGAATGAACAATGACCGCCGTACTTCCGCCCATGCCTTTGCCACTTCCGACCGAGCTCTTTACTGCGCGGCGTTTTCTATTTCGGTGGTCGCTCGCCCTGATGCGGCTAATGTTTTCTCCCACATTTTTTTTTCAAACACCATTACCAGGTACCGTGTGCTGGATGGATTTATTGATTTAGAAAAATACCATGACAATCAATAAATTTCAAACACTTCCCTTGCTTGCTTTATTGTTGCATTTTATTTAGTTTATGTATTACTCACAAGTGCCGACCCGGTCATATGGCTTTCAACATTAATTAACATTTAATTTTATCATTCTCATAATTACCATTATTACTTTCTGAAAACGCTTGTCAGCTGCCTAGGCAGCTGTGAGCATAAGATAATCAAAAACTGAAAACAAATCTTATAATTCTCTTTGTTTTTAGTGTTTGTAGAGAGAAAAGAACAATTTCGAAACATTTGCAAAATTTCTAATATCTTGTTAAAATATTTCTCCAAAAATAATATTCTTCTAGCGTTCTTTTTTTTTTACAAATATCAATCAATTTAAACCCAATTTGTGCAAATGTCTCTGCATCTTCAGTGAAACCCTTCCAATTACTGTCGACTTAAGTGTGTGCAATCGAATACAAAAAAACACATTCAAACGGTACCATCGCGTGCAAAAAATGGCAGTCCGCTGTGCTATATTCTAAGCTGATCGTCATCATCATTATCATCATCATCATCTTTACCTCTCTATCTTAATTTCCTATCCTTTTGTGCCCTTCGCCTTCTTGCGTGTGCCCATTTTCTAGGACGGGAATGAGGAGTGTTTTTTTTTGTTGGTTTCGTTCGCCCAGCATCTTCCATGGCCTCCTTCGTGAACGTCACATTGCAATGGGAAGAAATGTAAGCCAGCGGAGTGCGCATATGCTTCAATTTTTATTCCCGCGCATCTCAGTGCAGCAGCAGCCGTTTCCTTCCACGCGTTTGTGTGTATGTGTTGTACATTTTTTTAAAGAAAAAAAAAAACCCAGCGTCACAATACAGAGCGCAAGGGTACAAGACGAACGGGCAGACACGATAGACACGGACGGATATGTTAGATGCGCGCCAGGCTGTTGCCACCGTGTGCGATGCTTAGGGTAGCGACACTACTTCCGGACCCACGCGCAGCCATTCCAACCATTTGCTCTGTGTATGTGTCATTCCCGGCCGATTTCCCACGCTTGCGCGCAAGCGTACCAGCCGATCCAACCGACAGCTCTATTTGCTTCCCTCCCCTCCCTCTCCTTCCCCCCGCTGTTCCACCCTCTAACCAACCGTTGCGTGCATGGGTTCGTGCGTGCGTGCATTACTGTGGTGCGTGGAGAAGCGTTGGAGAAATTCAAATAAGGCTCCGTTTGTCGACCGTTGGTTTGAAACCGAGAACTCCAACCCATTGCATTTGGACGAGGGGGAGAAGATGGTGGTTGTTTTAGTAACGTAAAAAACCAAACACAAACCCTTACGGGGGAAAAAAGCAACGGACCCCGCTAAGCGAGGCAAACGGCGGGGGTAGGGTAAAAGCTGTAAAACCAACTGATATACAGAGCAAATAGCGGGAGCAGCCGTGAAAACGAAATGAAAAAAAAAGCCCAACAACAACCCCTGCCAGCTGTCGTCACGGGCTTTTGTCCCTTAAGGCTAACGCAACACAGCGGAAGGTGAAGAACAGGCTGGCGCAGACACCCGAGCAAAAGGTAAGGCAAACAGGACCAACTGTCCTTTTTTTGTCTTTGGGACGTGCGAGAGCCACTCAGGCCAGCATAACTCTCGATCGATCGATCGATCGATCAGATTATTGATCGTTTGGGTCGAAAAGGGAAACCACGGGGTGTGTGTGTGTGTGTGTGTGTGTGTGTGTGAGTGTGTACCAGCGTGCATTTTCTCGCAACAAACAACTGCACACATTCCACGCAGCTGCGCCTTTTAGACTCGTTGCGAACAGCAAACCCTCTACCCTCCGGTGGGTGAAATCCGACTTTCTTCTTGCACTCGGCCTGACCGACAAATGTGTCCGTTTTCGCGTGCGTGCGTGCGTGCGTGCACCAGTGCATTTTTAAGCGAAATCGCGAAATTCATTCGGGTTGTTGGGAAGTTGGGAAACAAACGGCAACAGCAACATGAAGAATAAAACAACGAATACAATCAGTACAGCTTTCGATTGGCGGTTGCAGCAGCGGTAAGGCAAATGAAGCAATCAATGCACTTACCACCATTACCTCCCTTCTCGCTCAGGTATGCGCATCGTTTTAGGCAAGAAAAGCGCTGCCATTGACTGTAGCACATTTTTCGCAAACAATTGCCCGCCGATCGTGAAGGTGGCAAGAAGGTATGC
Source organism: Anopheles melas (assembly GCA_000473525.2). Taxonomy (NCBI): domain Eukaryota; kingdom Metazoa; phylum Arthropoda; class Insecta; order Diptera; family Culicidae; genus Anopheles; species Anopheles melas. The sequence continues at coordinate 12,133 of KI920178.1, read as the reverse complement.
GACGAGGGCATTGAATCGATGAAGGCCTCTTCTTTCACCCCCACAGACTGGTGAAGATGCGCTAGCAGGGGTGTGCTGGCTGGCTGGATGGAAAATGATGGACAAACGGCCAAGCAGTGTGTTGCAAATCAGCGAAGCCAAGCTAGTCGGGTGCGACAGGCTGGTCAAGGTTGTGCTGGTTGGGCCACTGGCTGCGCGCTGGTTGATGTAATTGATGAAACTGTGTACCATTGTGTTGGGTTTTTTTTTAAGCAGTCTATAATGATCTAATGCGGTAAAGATTGTCAAATTTTGCAAGGGAAGAAGCTATCGAAGGCGTCGTCGTTCCAGTGACCTCCTGCCGACTGTAATGAGCCTGCTCGAACCGATTGCCCCGGCTGCTGCGATTGTGTTTTCCGATGCGGGAAGGGATAAGCTAACTTTGGACAGGAACGGCGGGATGGCATGAACGAAGTATGCCCTGAATTCTTATTGGAAACTTCATGAGAAAATGGCAAAAATGTAACAGAAATGTAATGGAATTATTAAATGAATGGCAAGTATTTAATCATTATGCTGCACAATCTCTCTTTTTTTTCAAAAAAATCTCACATCCCGCTTCCAACAGGTGTTGTTGGTGTGCAGAATCGCATTCGCAAATCACAACGCTACCACAAATCCCCATTGACCTGCGCCGTTCAAAACCATCTGCGCGCTATCAGGTTTCACCCGGGCCCCTGGGCCGTCACTTTACATCCTTTCGCACGCGTTGTTTGCACGAGAAGTTTTGCGACAGAGAGAGTGAGAGAGAGAGAGAGAGAGAGAGAGAAAGAGACCAAAGAAGGGCTTAAATAGAGTGAAACACAAAAAAGCAGACCAGCAGGAGCAGGAAATAGAATTGCAAGGGCTTCGGGCAAACGACCACATGCTGCTGGTGCTGCGCGAACAAACTACACGTCGTCAGCTGCTGCCGGTCCCCCCCCCCCCCTTATCGAGCTGCGCTGGAGCTGCGGGCATCCGCATCCGGAATGGCAAAACGATTCTTGAAACCAATTGTTTCTTTTTTTCTACACTGTGTTCACTCTCTATCTCTATTTCTCTACACAAACCGTTGCATTCTGCATTCTGTTACACATCCGCGCTGCGGGGATAAAAATGGTCACAAAATCAAGGCTAAGACATGGCGATGTCCCTTGGTGGCATGGATGACAAAATGTTGCACGGAGCGCAAAAAATACCGAACCAAACAAACAAACCTCCAATCGCAAAGGGGTGTGGAAAGTCCGGAAGTCACGGAAGCGAGGCATTCTACTTCCGGCTGCTGGCGGGTTTCCGATCGGAATACGGACGGAATTTGTATTGACCGTGCTGTTCGGGGTGCTGATGGCGTGCCGTATTCTCACTGCCCTACTTCCGGCCACTGTATGGGGCACGTGCTTTGCTATCGAACTGCAATGGGGCATAGGTAATAACCGGGCACCCGCCCGGCGTGAAGCGTGTTGTTGTAAATCCCTTCTTTTTTGTGTTGCTGCTGTTTTGTTACGTTGACAGCGGTGTTCTATTTACCCAACTGCATCGGACAAGAATGACCAGAAAGAGAGGGACAGTGGTGTGCTGTTGAAAAAAAAACACTAACCGTATAATGGTAAGTTACAAAGGCTGTAATTATTTACACTGCTTGTTAGCTTTACACCAAACTAAACACCGTTTCCGGCACGGTTTCGTACACCTTAACGCCGCTCGAAACCGTATGCAACGGTCAAGGGGTCCGAATGCTGTTGGCGATAATTTTGCAACATCTATTTACAATTCTCGCCAACCTATCTCGCCAAAAACCGATCGAAAGTGTGGCCAATGCGTGCGCTAACCGTCACCACCGTCATACCACAATGGGCTGCCATGCAAGGGAGGCGAGGGGGTCTGGTATTTTTCTGCGGTCGATGATCGGCGGTGGCCGTTGCGTGAAGAATGCAGCGCGCTATGGAATTTCCAGCATGACCGCCACGACGGAAATGACACCATCAGCAACGTCATCGCTCCCGCTACCGTCATCATCTACTCGGACGATGGGCCGGTGCTTCCGGTTGCCTTCCTTCCTTTACTAGCCACGATCCACCACGATCGTGTTCAAGCACAGGAATGCCAAAGCAGAACTTCTTCTCTTATATGTTTTGTTTTAACTTGTATTAATAAGAAGGTGGAATTTACGTTACTGTTTGTCTGCCCAAAACACGGATTAAGCTTAAAGTACGAGCTAAAATATGTGACTAACGCAATGCCAGCATGATTCACTCGCTTCGCTTTGAAAAGCAGGTCGCCGTTCCCATCACGTCACAGTGGTCAAATTAAAAGTGGCTGTTACGAAATTACGCGCGGGAATAGTGCGATCCCAAGGGGGTTCCATCGTTTCATTCGATTGCCGAGAACCGAGAATGTGCAGCATAAATGTGTCTACGCATCGGCGTTTATTAACGACGCGGTGAAAGGCAAATCGATGCAAAGCGATCGATATTGCGTGCTGGGTGCGCGCGCGTTTTTAAAGCATCGATTTTGCACCCAATTTGGGATGTTTAAAAATAGAAAAGAGAAAATACCAGCAAAAAACGGACCGACCACTGACTACTGGTGTGGTCGGTTTGTGGCAGTAAGTGATAGAACGCATGCTACAGTTGTACCGGTGGTTGGCGTGTTTCTGTGCGCCTCAGGCCAAAGAGAGCATAGGAAAGAATGATCGGTTGGCCGGATTGAATGTGAATCGAAATGTGGAAAGGTCTGCTGAATGATATGTTGCAGTGAAGTGTGATACAAATGATTATTACATTTTTTTTGGTTTTGATATTCTACTCATTGAGTATTTAAACTGGATTGAGCGCATGGTATGCTAATTCATAAGCAATGCATAAACAAACTAAAGAACAACTGTACAGTTTCGTTTTATTATGGTTAATCGCTTTCGTTCTTCTGTCCTAGTTATGGCCAAACAATATAACAACCAAATTAACAACAAATCAAATTATAAAACATCTAATTTAAATGCCAAAATCGGTTCATTTTCAGTAAATATCGCAGCGTGCAAGCAAGCATCGAGAAGTTGCATGCAAATGTTGCACACGGGTTATGTCTTGGCTAAATAGTTCGCGTATAATCCGATAGAGGGCGCGACGTGCAGTTAGACTAGTGATGGGCTCTCCGGAGTGCACCTAACCTGTTCCAACTATTGTTAGTTCGTTTCCGGCGACAACGGACCCACCGGTTCCTCCCGGAGTCGGAGTAGGAGTCGTGCGGAGTAGACTGGAGTGCGCCCAAGGTGGAAACTTCCGTCGTCGGAGCCTGTCGAAACCCGTCCGGAGTCAGCTGGAAACGGAATTGATTGCGACTATTGACGACATCGACTCCGACGGTTCCTACCTACTTCAACTTTGACTCCTGACGAACTTTGTCCGCCTGGAGCGACTAGTACATCTTCGAAGCCGAATCGGGGTCGAATTTTCGTTCTTTAACTTCTTTACCCAAGCCCTAAGTTGAAGACTCGAAGAAATGAAAAATTATTAAAAAATAACATTCTTCAATCGTTTCGAAATCAGATAAATGCATATTAACAACAAAAAGAGTCCATTTACTTTGCTTTGGTTGTACGTCAATTTATTGTACAGCATTCTTCAGTTCACAGTTTGTTAAACAAAACACAAACACAACGCACACCTTTGGACGGTGACATTAAGTACCACGGGTTGATTTTTTGTTTTGTTTTGCTGTTGCTGTGTTTCTCTCCGTATTATATTTACTTACAGTAGAAGCTACAAATACTGAAAACCCCAAAACTACCTCCCGTTTGTGCCGTTAGTTTGTGGTTTGGCATTAGAATGGCGTCGTAAACAGTCCTGTCGTCTTATATCCTACATGTCTTTTCCATCCGCAGCTACATCTCGTACAAACTGTCTTCAATACTATCAGTAGTGCATTGTTCCAAAAACAACATAAAGGAACCGCTACGAACGATTACATTTAAAACTAAGCGATCGTCACAGTGCCACACCACTGTCATCCGTACGAGAAGTTAACATCTAATTGCACAATATAGGACGAGTGTGTGTGTTTTGCTTAAATTGTTTTGTTATTTACGATGTACATTGAACTTAATCCACAGTCTGTATGTCCTATACGATATGGCTTTGAACAGGTTGCGGCTAATCATACTACCCTTTTCTTCTACAATTGCCCCTCCCTGAAATGTGGGCGCAAACACCAAACCTTTTTGTTTGTATCCGGCCACACCTGTTTCGTACATATCAGCTACCTAAACAGTCAGTTTGCTATTTATTCCGTTTAAAATACTTGGCTCCTCTTTATGGTTGACTAGAAAATTTGGCTGGAACGTCATACTCGATGACTCCACCCCGAAGCTGATGACGTTCAGGAGTAAAGAGGGGATGGTGATGGGGATGGAAGGGGCAGGAAAACGAAAGACCAAGCGCTCACAGGCCTGTCTGGTGGGATTTAGCTTCCTGGTGCAGCTGCCGGAACGATGGTATGTGTGGGCTGACACCAAAGTCCTCCGCTGGCAACGTCATGCCCGTCGGCGATGCCACGGTTGGATACTGGAATGGAGCGCGCGTCAAAGTGATACGCGACACTGGTCAGTGAAGTGATTCTAGACCCTGTAGTGCCGCAGCAACGACCACCTACCTTTTTCATGGTGTAGCTACGGCCACGGACACGGGTCGTGTTGCGGCGTACTGGATTGTTAGACGGGGCTCTCTGATTCAATCTCACTGAGCTGAATGTGCTTCCCCGTCGCCCGAACCGGGTTTTCGGCGATGGTGTTGCGGTTGCTGAGAATGCAGACAACGGAGAAGGATTAGATTGCGACTGGGACAACAGAGAAGCAGAGTTGGTGCGGAGCGGAGGCTGGTTTAGGATTTAATTGTTATACGCGGGATTTATCACACACGGAACGATTCGATCGATCAATCAAGCTCGATCATTGTGGTGGTGAGGATATTCCAATTTCCGCAAGAGGAAGTAGAGTTACAGTACACACACACACACACAGAACATTACCAAACAACTTCAACACATACATGCGGCAGTATTACGGGTAACGATTAGTTGAGTGTCATTCGAAAAGATCACGGCATAAGGATTAGCCGGTTTTTGAACAGGTACCTTAGCTACTGAAAATTGATTGAGAGTCCAATGAGAGCTTTAGTAGGACTACTACGCATTACAGGAACCACGTGGGAAATGTGAGTACGAAACCAATGGTGTAGTGAATTAAGGGAACGACCAATACAAGGAGGTTCCAACGGATTATTGGTATCAGTTAAAGGGCTTGCGGCAGTAGCAAATTACGTACGGTGGGAGTAAACGCATCTTATTGACGGTCAAGTTTTTCGCTCGACTCCAGCCACACTTTTCAGCTGCAACATGTGGCACATAGATAGACATAGACATAGACATATAATCAGAGAAATATAGATAGAGAGAGAGAGAGAGAGACACACACACAGAGTAAAGATGATATCGAACAACGGCAACCACGTGCGATTGCGATCGCGATCGTGTGTGTGCATGTGTGTGTAGGTACGGCGCGTAAGAAAGTTATCACCAACAACAATGCGTACACAGGTACACGGTAGAGTAAATGAAGAGAACGAGAAAGAGAAAACAGTGAATATAATGACATAGTTTAGAATAACACAATGTAGACAGTAGATAGATAGTAGGCAGATGTGAAAGTGATATAGAACGGACGGCAACTATTCTACATCAGGGAGAGATCGGGGAGAGTGTGTTGGATAGTTGTGAGACAGTGGACTAACACTCGATAGTCCTGAAGATCACCGATGTACTTGAGAAAGTCTGCCTGACCATATGCATGACAGTGATGATGATCACATTTTTTGATGCCGGTAGTAGGACACACTTGGACATCTGCAGAAACTTACGTGTCGTGTTGATGTTACTCCGTTTGGAGGCTTGCATCATGCCGAATACGACCGCCGCCAGCGAACTGTGCTGAGAGGTTTGCCTCTGCAGCGATGGGGTCTGTGCCTGCGGAACACCGGCCGGTACCAGGGCCGGTGAGGTTAATTGACTGGCCGATATGTTCTTGCCCAGCACCCAGTAGGTTAGCATCAGCCCCTTGCCCTTTACGTTCACTTCACCGCGTTGCTGCGGGAAAGGTAACACAAGAAGTGCATCAGTTAACGCACTGATTGGAAAGGATCGTTATCGCTCCACTTACCACACAGGTGTAACCCTTCGTTTGCAGCAGTGCCGCCGTATAGTCCGGAACTTGCACCTTCCAGTTTTCACCTGTCGAGTCCATCCGGGACGCAACGTTGACCGTGTTGCCCCAGATATCGTAGACGGGCTTGCGGGCACCGATCACACCACTGACGAGCGGCCCACTGCTAATGCCTACGCGCAGCTGAAACGTGTTAAATGCGTCCTTGTTTACCTCCTGCAGTTTCTGGCGCATGGCCAGCGCAAACTCGACCAGATCGCAGACGGCTTCCTCGTCGCGCTCATCCACGTGTGACTATAACCAGAGGGTGTTAGTTTAATATCACAAAAAAAAAACCGAAAACACCCCATAAAGGCACACCTACCTTCTTGGTGGAGCACAGATTAGAGGCGGCCATATAGGTCGCACCGACGGTTTTAATCTTTTCCACCGTCTCGAACCGGGGCTCTTCGAGCAGCGAGTCAAAGTCCGATATAATCTCGTTCAGGATGCGTATGCACGCCTTCCCATTCTCAATGTCCTCCGAGTAAAAGTCCTTAAAGTTCGGTATCGAGGCAAACATCACCCCGCACAGCTCGTGCATCTTCGCGTACAGCTCGTCCGTGCGCTCCTCGGACAGGTAGTACGTGGCGACGTGGTCGGGCAGGATGTTCTTAATCAGCAGATCGTTCAGATGGCGGTTCGACCTCATGTTCGACAGCTCCTTCTCTGCCTGCTCCTTCCAGATGAAGTCGAGCCGGGACGTAACCTCGACTAGGCGGGCGTGGTACGTGACCATCGTCAGGAAGACGCCGAGCAGGATCATCATCTGGGCGGCCAGCGGCATCCCGCTCGCCTGTATGTACTGCAGATCGTACGAATCGAACACCTTCTCGAACACGAGCAGTATGAGAAAGGAGTAGCACGCAACCATCGCGATCGCCATGAACGTTTTCACCAGATAGTACAGCTTCAGGGCCGTTGCGAGCGAAATCAGGCACAGCACCCAGGTGAACACCACGTACTCGGGATGCACGCAGGACGGATGCAGTATCGGTGGAGTGGACGTGGTTTCATCGTGGTCTAGCAGCTCATCCGTCACCAGCTCGGTAGTGTTCGCATCCATCTCGCTCACTGTCCGATTGATCAACGCATCCAGCTCCAGTGCATCACCGACTGCACGGCGCAGCAGTGTTATCGCCGTACTGTTCAAGTTCAACTGTCCGCCGGCCTGCCAGTAGTACGAGTAGCTCGAACTGACCGTACTACGATCCGGAACCGCGTCCACCTCCTCCAGGTCGCACATCATCAGCCCCATCGAACTGGCGATCGACATGAGGATGATCGTGAGGCAGACAAATATCGTGCGCCTGCTACGATCGTGCACCAGCGTCGAGGAGCTTTGCTGCAGAAACTTGGGCAACCCAGAGAACTCTTCCGCCATCACCAGAATACAGCCGACCGTCAGCAGAAACGTGGTGATCGACAGGGCCACGATCAGGATGGTGCAGCGCGGTATAATCACCGCCTGGCAGAGCACGATAAAGATCCACACCACGAACACGCACAGCATGTTCGACCGGAACATGTCCTCGCGCAGCTGACAGAAGGTGCCCTCCTGCGACGAGTCCTTAAACTTGAGCGTCCACGTGTACAGATACTCCTGCCGGATCTGCTTGTTCGAGTTGATCTGGATGCTCTGGTCGATCATCTCGTCCACCTCCTCGGTCGAGGTGAACACGTCCTCCCGGTCGGTGTGCTTCTTGTCGCGGAAGCTTTCCGCCGCATTCACGCCACCGCCGCACTCGTTCAGATTCTTGAACGGTATCTCCGGTATCCAGTCCGTGGTCGTCTCGTCCTCGTGGATCGTCGACTTGCTGGTGCGCTTCGTGATATGATTGTTGTTGCTGCTAGTGGTGTTATTGTTGTTATTGTGGTTGTGCTGCACCACCGAGCCACCCGAGCACGTCGCCGTCGTGCCGGTCGTGTTCGTGCTGTTCGACGTAATGCTGGGCGTTTTCGAGTCCTTCCGGAACCGGGACTCTCCCGCCCGCATGGCCGCCGTCTCCTTTTCGAACTGTACCGTGCTTTGCCGATCCATCAGCCGTTTGCGCGGCCGCAGCGGTTCCGTGCGCTTGATGAGAAACGTTTTAATGTTCATCATCTTCAGATGGCTGTCCCGGCTGCCGCCATTGCCCGGTTCCACCTCGTACGTATCGTTCAGACACTTGAGCGTCGCCTCGGAGATGTGCACCCGGCCCGGCACGCCGCCCGATTCCATGTGGTTCGCAATCACCACATCGTTCGACCACACGTCAAAGTGCCACTTCTTCTCGCCCAGCACGCCGCACATTACCGAGCCACTGTGGATGCCGATACGCATGTCCAACTCCACCTGCAGGGCGAGAGGCAAAACATACAAAACGTGCGAAACATGTAATCCAGATTAAGGATGGTGCTCAAATCCTAACACTCACGTTCGTCTGACACCGGACGTCCTTGATGGCCTTGATCATGTGCAGACCGGTCTCGACGCTACACACCGCATGATCCGGGCGGCTTTTCCAGCTTTGACTGTCAAACATCGACACACAGTAGTAGCAATCGCCGAGCAGTTTAATACGCAAACAGTGATTATCCTGGGGGGGGGGGGGTATGGGAGACACACGAGAAGAAGACGCTTAGTTCACAACCCTGCCCTCATGCCTCACTCGCAAATCCATACTCCTTACCTCTGCAATCTTGTCGAATCGTGCGAAGAGATCGTTCAGTATCTTGACCAGCTGCTGGGCGGACGTTTTGCTCGCCAGCTCGGTAAACCCCTTGATGTCCGCAAACAGTATGCTCACGTTGTCCATGTGGTAGATGTACAGCTTCTTGAACTGCGTGTCGACCTGGGCCTGTTCCGGCGATTTGTACATCTCCTTCCGGATGTCATTGTTGACGAACATTGGCAGAACTGTGCGTGTGGGAGGGAGAGAGAGAGAGAGAGAGAAGGGGAGACAGAGGATGATAATGAGGCACACCACACCCTACACTAAAAGGTGTTTATTAAAACAGGAAGAAAAAAACCTCATTGTTTAATTATGACAGCATTCCCCACACTTTCATCGTTCATTTATGCAGTAAAGTTTGTTTTTGCCTGCTGGGCTGCAGGGGGTAGATGACCCCCCTATTGGATCGTTATGAGGAGCGTTACGTGAAAGTTTTTCATAAAAATTATCCAGTATTGTCATGCTAGTGAGACGACCGACTGTTGGAAGCGTCCAGGCACTGATGGTGGAAGGTACGAATAATTATGCAAATCGAGCGCTCACGGTGGCAGTCGTTAGTAAGTTAGTAAACTGTTCGCTTGCAGCAGTCCGAATGGGCAGCAGAAGTTTGGAATGGGTGATCCCGTGAGAGTAACAGAGAGAGAGAGAGAGAGAGGGAGCGAGCGAAAGAGCTAATGGCGATGCAATTGAAGAACACAGTAGGGACGAATAGGGAAGACATTCAAACAGAAGTACGTGCGGAACTACTGGCAAATGTGCTCGGTGTGTATCGTTGCCCAGCGTGTCTTTATAGTCCTGTCTTTTTTTTTACATACAAAAAGAAGTAAATAGTGCACGTTAAGGGTTTGAGCAATTAATTAAAAGGGGAAAGCATTTTTCGTTGCCTCTCCTGATTCGCACGACCTAACGAACGCAATAGTGAACTCTGAACTCACTCGGAACAGATGATATACTTGTAAATCATGTAAGCATCACTTCAAGAGTACGTAAGTGGCCTTTCACGTCGACGTCGGTCATTGTGTGCCCAGACAGGAGCAACAACAACAACTAAAAACCCATCCATACCTTCAGCGGACCCATTAATTGAATTACTATCGTAAAACTTCCTCAACCAAAAACTCAACCCCGAAAGTAATTCGATTTCCGGGACTCACGGGATGCACTCTTCTCGGATCCGCGCGGGTTGAATGTTTATAGGTTCGTACGCAATGTGAAAGTGGAAAACCTGCACGTAAAACGAACGCTCGGAAAAATAGGTTAAAAAGCTAAAAAAAAAAACAAAATCTTCTCCGAAGCCCAAAAAGCTTAAGTACCAGTTCAGGGATGTGTGGAGAGAACCGTATCCTTTAGGATCAATTTATGCTGCAAAAACCTCTACTGCTGTTTCGCTCCCGGATGCTCCCGTTACGTGGTTACTTACTGGAGTCGAGCAGCCGTTGCGTGCGCTGGTACTCCTTTTCCGACTCGCGCTTGTGCTCCATCGCTTTGTGCGTTTCGATGAAGGCTAACCGTTGGCCGCGGTCGGTCAGATATTTGGTGTACATGCCGGCAAAGTTGATGGCCAGGTAGAGCAACAGATTGGCAATCATCTGTCGAACGATGCAGCTCGGATCCTGTTGGAAGGGGGTTTTCGGGTGAATCGAGTAGCACAGGGTAGCGGTTGAAGGGTTGATGGTTGAATAAGAGGTTTAAAGAGAAGCGTGTGTTTCGTTGAAAATACGGACCGATCAAATATTCGCTTATTTAAACATTCACAATTCTGATTACCTATTTAAACATGAAATGAAAGTTGATTTATTACTAGTCGCATGGACTTTCAATGTACTATTTCGTTGCTTTTAGTCAAGTTTATTTCGGGGACTTTTACCATTAAAACTAGTATTTAAATGGATGAAATTTTGATATTTTCCACTTTTTTCGTTTCTAAAATATAATTTCAATAAACAATAATCAAAATATTTTAACGCGACCGTAATTTTAAGCTGAAATACCCCTGAAATCGCTACAACCCTGGTGGCTACGTTAGAGCTATTCAAACAAGCTTCGTACTACAATTTCCTTTTTCATTTCAAAGAACGTCAAACAGTTGCAACTCTTGGACCTTAAAACCTAACAAGCTTATGTGTTTGGAGCGAGCGAGCGAGCGAGCGAGCGTTCGGGCCCACGGGGATGACATTCATACCATACCTTGTCGTGCAGGAACTTGTTCAGCGATGTCACCACCAAATGGCATATGGCCGTCATCGAGCCGGCAATCATGCACCACTTCAGTGGGAGCGGCAGCATAGCGTACGGCACGAAGATAATGAACAGCACGTACCAGATCAAGTATTCGCGCTCCGCAAAGCCCAACCCTTCGCCGAGAAATCCCTGCAGATTCAGCAGCAGCCAGGTGCAGACGGCCGCCCAGTGCAGATAGTTGTTCGCGAACAGCCGCCAGCTGCCCAGCACGCAGATCAGAAAGTTCGAGATGATACAGCACACGGACCAGGTCACCTCGTGCGGCTTGATTGTCTGTGGTGCCGCCCGATGCCGTAGCAGTGGGGGGAAAAACAAAACGTCAGTAAATCAGCAAGTCGTGCATCGATGTCCGCCACGGATGCAAGGACCATCCGTTAGTCAGTCAGAGCCAGCCGGTCGGGTCGATGGTGGTGTTATCGTGTTATTTATTGAATCACTGATAACACGATATAGCTGCCCTCGCCACTTACCATGCCACTGTTGAAGCCGATCCAGACCGAGGCCAGCACCACCTTCAGCACCAGGTCGACCACGTTCACCAGGATCAGCGACTTTTGCCGCTGGCGGTGGGAATAGGTCAGATAGGACCGCTCGAGGGACGGCGCACGGAACGAGTTGGTCATGGATGGGCACAGGATGCCCTTGACCACGTTGCCCCGCTTGAACGCCGAGTAGGTGTTGTTGGTGTGGGGCTGGGTGTGGGATGCGTTGCCGCCACTGCCGGCTGTCACCACCCCCGGATCCGGATGTGGCTGTTCTCCTCCGCCCGGCGGTGGCGGTGGTAATGGATCGCCACCCTGGCCACCCTCCTGGTAGTCCGGGCCGCACTGCTCGATCGTGAACGAGGGCGACACTATCCCGTTCGGTTGTTGTTTTTCATTATTAGCTAGTTGTAGAAAGAGAGAGAGAG
>KI920177.1:0-17034 GCA_000473525.2 Anopheles melas | reverse complement strand
AAAGGGCATACCCTATTCCGGTGCGTCCCTTCCGGTGCTGGATTTTGTTACTCAGGTCGGGAAAAGTCAGCTGCTGCGCTTTCCCTTGCTGCAGACTGTGCAAGAAAAAGATAATGGATCACCCGATCTGCCGGTGTGTGTGTGTGTGTGACCGGGGGGATCGAAAGTAAGGAAGGGTACTATATTTGTTTGCTTTTATTCACCGTACTGCAATCTTGTACACGTTGAAGTGAGTGCCACAGAGTTACAGAGAGAGAGAGAGAGAGAGAGAGAGAGAGAGAGAGAGAGAGATAGCAAAGCAAGTTGATTTTTTTTGCAACAAGTCGCATCCCCAAACGAGCTGATCGCCGAGAGTTGCACCGTACACTGAAAACCACGCACGAAGCACGTGAACGCTTCGTCGGGGCATGTCGACATTGGCCTGTCCGCGTTTATCGGTCGGTGTTTGGTTGGCCAAGCGGTGAAAGGTTGAGATTTATGATGTTCAATTTATTATCGCTTCCGTGTTCGATACATTAAATCGTTCATTAATTATTCACGGATGGCCGTTCAAAGTAGGGAGAGGAGGGCGGGGGCGAAGGGGAAGGAACGTGGGATGCATTATGAACAGCAGCACGGTTCGCCCGTGGAATGTTAAAAGCTGGCCGGTGATCTGTTGCCGGTGTGGGGTTTGCGGCACCGTACAGGTAGCACACCCGTACTCAATGCAACCTGTGTAGTGAGCCTTCTGGGAAGGTTGGCCAGTGAGAAAAATGATTACTTGTGCAGTGTGGGGGGGAACCAGCGAAACAGTATTTATATACACACATAAACAGGGGAAAAGATGAACAATATTTAAATTTGTTTAATGATGTTGAATGTTTTACACGCAACACCCTGCAGGGTTTTGGACCTTGCTCCACTGCTCTGTAAAATCCCATCTCATACAGTTGCACTCAGTAAATAGATGACTTTGTGAAGGTAAAGGTAAACTCGTGAATCATGTTTGAGCTTCCAAATTGAAATCCGAACCCAGAAGCGTTATGTATTGCATAGCTTTAGGCGTAAAAAAACGTCGTAGTAGCCCTACCACGAAATTTAACCCCAATTGCATACTTTTCGGCGCTTTCGGGACGTAGCGGTGTGAAGTGCTTTAAAAAGATCGACAGCTCAAACGCACCAACGGCAAGTTAGCGTGTACCCAGGTGTACATTAAATCTTTACTGCAGTCAATAAACCACCAATACAGCCACCAAAGCTGTTTGTTTTCAATTTCATCGCTCCCATCATAATAATTATTATGCAGCCTCACCGAGCTCGAAACTGAACTGCCGCTAAAGTGCCAAAACCAAAAACCCACCGTTCCATCCCCCACGCGCGAGTTCCGCCCGCCAGTAACGACGTGTTAAAGTTAAAGTATTAAAATATAAATATTCCCGACAGCACGACACGACCCCCGGCCCGGGCCGGGTGGCACTTTACTTAAATCGAAAAACAACATCGACCGCTTTACTATAATCGGCTGCATGGGAGGGGGGGGGGGGTCTCGGCCTGGAAGTTCGAGAGGAATCTCAACCGCACGAACGCACACACACACACACACACACATGCCGACAAAGACACAAAATGGACACAAAACAAACGGTAGCCCCTTCGGTCGGTTCATCCGGTCGCTGTAAAGCGCAGAAGCCGGCAGAAAACGGGAGGCAAAGCGCCACGAAAAGTGCCATACGCCAAGGACGATCATAATTTTCTATTTCTACGACCAGCGTTAGGACGACCCCGGCGCTTAGTGCTCTCTCTCTCTCGCGCTCCGTGGCGAAGGTTTCACCACCGCATACCGACCGAGCTGCTGCGCGAGCTTCCGGGCGGGATGAAGAGTAAAAACAGGGAACAGGGATCCCCGTGGCTTAAGAGCTATCCTGGGCGACAGCGGCAGCAAAATGGAGGAAGGGGCTACCTACCTACCACGGGTAGTAATTTGATTTTTATTTCAGGCCCCATCAGCGTAAAGAGCCGGAAAGTGTCGTCCGGTTAACGTCGGTCGCCCGATCCGGGGGGGGGGGAGCGAGTTTTGCAGGCGGACATAAAAAAGTTTAATGGGAGCAAAACCCCTTTTTTCCTTCGCCCGCTCCCTGTCCCTTCGGCCAACAAACAACAACAAACTCGGCTGCTGTGGCTAGGCGCTGTTGTTATACAAAAACCAACCGCTCCGGATTAAATCTATCCAGCGTGGAAGTGGAACGGGTCGGAAGGCTTAAGCCGGGAAGGACCCGGTCGGAGAAAGACGATTAAGGGGACCTTTTTTGCCATCGTGCCCCGAGATGCTTGCGGTGAATGTAAAAAAAAGGGACCGAAACGACCACGACGGTGCTTGGTGTCTCGTCTGCATCGAAGAGGACATCCTTTTCCGCTTTCGGCTTGATTGTCGTTCTCATGCGCAGCCCCGCTGAAACGGTCTCAGCTTATCTGCCTCCCTGAACTAGGGGCGGGATGAATGGATCACAAAAACATGGTTTGCAAAAATTTGCTCCATCACCTGACCCGGGCGACAAATAAATCACAAAATCATAAGCCATCATAAGGGCCGTCAGCCGTCCGGTGGAATCTTTAAACCATCTTCCCGCAAACGAGTCGCTTTGCTCGCACCGTCGATAATCGGGGGTCAGCATGAGGGCGTGAGGGGACTATCGTTTTCGTGTCCTTGATTTGATGCCGTTTGTCATCATCGTTCGGAAGTGTGCCAGAGGTTTTTGCTTCACTTCGGCTTCCGTTGGCGCTGAGATTCGCTCATAATCAGTGTGGCAGAGGGGAAAAAAAAGACAGGCACGAGCAGGCCAATGGTGCAACGGCTTCACGGCAAATCGCAAGCCCACGATTGTGCTTGTGGTACCGTTCCTCGCTATTTTGGAATGTGAAATGGTCACCGCATGAAAGTTCCCCCTCCAGAGTTTACCCTCATCGCGAAGCGCCAGTGGTAGGGACAAAATTCCGGCAGCGAAACGCGCAGGAGGTGAAACCTTGCCCGAAAGTCTTTCCGCAGGATGCCGATAATAAAGATAAAAGATGAGGCCAGTCCAGTGGCTGGGAAGGGGTAGAAGCTATTGCAAGCAATAAACAGTAGAAGAGAGAGAGAGAGAGAGAGAGAGAGAGAGAGAGAGAGAGAGAGAGAGAGCAAAAAAACCGCTGGAACGTGAAGAGAATTTCAACACCGGTGTGTTTGTCCGGGCAGCGACGGCGCCTCAAGATCATGCCGTGCCGTTTGGTGACGCGGGAATAAATGGTGCAAACGGGGCGGCAAAACGAATGCGGAAGCAACGAATACTCCCCAAGCAGTGCTTAGCAGTGCTGAGGCTCTCGCTCAAGGAGCGCTTTTGGGACCGCTGGGGGATTGGGGCGGCTCGAGTGGCTCACCGAAGGGTGCACCAGGTGGGCCCGCGATGGAGCTCGTTGGGTAAACAGCTCTTGTTTTTAAAGCGTGCCCTAGATGCGCCCACTCTGGGCGCTGTGGGCAAACTGGTGAAGCGAGTGGATAAATTGCGCTGGGTGGGAAAATAAACTCCCCACGCTTGCGCTACCATTTACTCGCAGGCCGCCGAATACAGGGGCCGCCGTTTGGTGGCAGGTTTATTGGCGGGTGGGCTGGATGCGGGCCTTTAAAGATGATCCGTTTGCTGGATGTAATTTGTTCAAACGTAACTGCGCGCAGGGTTTGCGATTTAAAGCTTTAACGTAGTATGGTATGCTAAACAAATGGTAACGTGTTTGATTGAACAACGAGTTTCTCCACGCCAATCGCAACACATTTCAATCAAGTTTACTCACTACTTATGATACAAACAAAAAGAAACCTACTCTTTCCATTCCTTCAGAAGGCCATATTGAAAACACACCTTTTCGTGATAAATCAGGCCGAGCGAAGAAAAAGGGTTTCCTCGGTCCCACTTTTGCCCAGCTCCAGCTGCCGCACCCGCACAGAACAGAAGGCTGGATTTATTTTCCGCTCCACATGATGAAGATAAAGATTCGATTAACTTCCACCATCCGAGCGGCCCGTCCCCCATTCGATTGGCATACATCGATTACTGAGCGTTAATGGCATTGAGATGGGTTATAGCAGGGGGCCAAGCGGTTTTGGATGGATGCTTTCGGTAGAAATTTCATCACCGGTGAAAAGTATTTTCTACTCCGGACTGGCTCAAGCCACCAGACAGAAGGGGTTTCGGACAACTCAATCACCAGCTTGCCCGGGAGAATGGGGCCAATCCCGAGCCGGGTAAAGTGATTAGTGTGTTCCAAGTTTAATGCTGTTTGAAGCCTTTTTTCATCCTCACCGAAGAAAGTTTTGCTAGTGAAACTTTACAAAGTAGTGAACTAAAAGCTCAGCAATGTACAAACGCTTTCATAAATGGTTCGACTGTTAAGCTAAAACCATTGCCCTCCTATCCTTCAAAAGGAAGAAAACATATTTTTGAACAACTTTTCTGCACACTTCACTAAAACTTGTTTTCTCGAGAGAGCTAATGTTCACTGGCGATTTTTCGTGAAAATGTTTAAAATATGTTGTGCTTAAGTTTCACTTTGCACACAACTAAACCAAGAAAGGCCAGTGTGCAGCATGCAACTCAATGCTCCGCTCTATGACCCTTAGGCGACCATCTTAAGGTCGATTTTGAATTTGCGTGAAAGTAAATGTGAGTTTGTTTATTTTTTGTGCTATATTTCGTTGACTATTTATAAATGAATAATGCAGTTTCTTGTGATTCCCCGCACGACCATTATTTGTTTCACCATGCACAAAGTAGGTACTCACAAGCAAATGTATTTAATTAATTATTTTAACATTTTGTATAGTCTAATTCTAGTCTAGATTTGGGAATTGAATTTCATTTCTTTTGGTGTACGATACAGGGTTTACCAGGTCAGTAAACAACTGTCCTCACGTTTATGAGTCTTTTTAGGCCGTCCACAAGGACAGATGAGGCGTGTTAGGCCCAAATTGTGGTCGCAAGATGGCGTTGCGCCGTCCACCATTAAAGCCGGGATAACGGATTGGCAGAGGAAGGCGCGAGACCGGATGGGCGGTTTCGGACACTCCTGAGACAGGCCAAGACCACAAAGCGGTTGTAGCGTCAGATAAGTAAGTAAGTATTGTCATAAACATGTGGACAGTTCTTGTTGGAAGTTGACCTGGTATACCTTGTAAGCTATATTCTGATCAATATTTCATAAACTTCAGCCAACAATCACCAAATTTCACGTTCAATTTCACGGGTGCTATAATCCAGCCTTTAAGGAGAAGCATGATACAAACAATCATAACAATTACGTGACCAGACCAGTGAGCTATTCACTCAAAACTCAATCCCCGCAAATAGTGTCATCTCCGGACCGTTCCGTGCCGTCCCATCCCGTGAGTGAGTTAAATTACGAAATGGAGCTTCAGTAAATTACAGTGCAGTACAGATAAACGAAAAGGCAAAAAAAAGAAAGAAAAGTAAAGTAATCAGTAGTTTTATATTTATCACCTCCGATCGTTACTTACCCACTGCTTTATGAGTGCTTTGGTGTGTTTGTGTTGGTTTGTTGTTGTAGTTGTATTTTTCTGAAGAAGCTCGTTTACACTCAACGGTGCAGAAGGCAGGCAGGCGAGGGTGGGGGGGGAGGGTAACAAGTGATCGTGGATCGAGGAGTGTGAAATTACATCTGGACGGACAGTGTGTTTGTGTGATGGAACCACGCGCGACGCTATCGTTGGCACTGGGTTTGAAAGTTTGATGTATCGAAACTCAACACCTCAACACTTGACCCGCTGTTGCGCTGGATGTGCTGTCACACCCCACTCGAACTACGCCCCTTGTGTTTTTATTTTCTCCTCTCCTCTGTGTTTTATTGTTGCCGATGCTGTTGTTGCTTTAATTTTATCTTTAGCACACTTTAAAGTAGCTCCTCATCACCCACTCACGCCGTTGTTGGGGACGGGATGACGGGTGGGTTTGCGTGGTGCAGCCAGCTTTCGCAACCAACTGCGCCCAGCCGAACCGTCGAGCAGCGTCCGTGCAGAAAGAGTGAATAAAAAGGACGACACTGCGAACCGGGACCGGGACGACACACACACACACACACAATGAAGCTAATCCATCAGCAGCGAGCCGAGGCACGAATCGGCCATAAATTCTGCTGCTCACCGACCGATCACGATTGCGTGGCCGTGCCCCTGTCCCCCATGCTGCCACTACTGGTCCCCGGCACACAAAACCTCGGCACTCGACGAGAGTGTAATTTGAAGACGCAAGCAACGATGTTAACAATCACAAGGACTGCCCGTAAGCACTGCACAAGGGCACGGTACACTTACACACGTACACAGCCACACACACACACACACACACACACACACACACACACACACACAGAGACAAACACACACTCACGCTCACAGACGCCGACACACCCAGTGGGGTGTGCGGGGAAGGCTGGTGGGGTTTCTGGAGTACTCACTTAAATTATGCACAAAACTGCATCGTCAGCAGCGGCCTCGTACCATCGTCTGCGCCATCAGTGGCACCATCAGTGCAATCATTTCCGCTTTCCCCGACACTACCAGCCCGAACCAGCTCAATCGTCGGGCAGAGAGGAATAGGGCCTATCACTCCAAGTGGTACACACAGACGGCAACAATGTACGGGCACAACCGAGCGGCCGAATGGAAAGTGTAATGGCGACGTACTGATGCGAAGCCACGTGGTCGCGCTAAGATAATTCAAGCCCGTTCGTGTAAGTATTTTCCCTTCGTCGCTGCTTCACTTCCCTCTGCTTGGGCACCCTTCTTTGCACCGTCCACTCTACGCACTGCGTCTTACACCCACAGCGCACAACTTTCACTCACACTGTAATCAAAAATGCACATCAATCGATAGAAACACCGCACAACGCACAAACGATTTGCAGCCATTGCGTACGCACCCGTCCCCGGCAACAGGGGGAAAAACGCTTACGCACCACCGAGACAGTCCGGGGGCAGTATTAGAAGCACTGACTGCACGCGTAGCACACCACAAGCTTTCACCTCACCAGCGTTGTACCACAGGGATGGCGGGGGTCACGACGAACCAAAACCGTCCTCGTTCGCTTTCGGCCTGCACCGTACTGAACCGTACGATGCGAACCGTGGGAACGTATCGGGCTGCTTTCTGCGGGCCGTGTCCTGTGCGTCCTGCTGGCCGTGTCGTTTGCTGCGGTGCTGCCGTGGCTGCGCGCGCGATTGCCTCGTGCTCTGCACGCTCTGCTTCGGCACTTCGGTGAACGAGAGCGCTCCGGAAGGATGATGCCGAGAGTGTGTTTGTGTGTGTTTTTTGGTGCCAGAGCGCGCTCGTTCGAGAAACGTTGCTGTACGAGCTCGGTACGCACTCCAGCCGAGGAAGCTGCGGCAGTGTGCTTCTAAAGCATCTGCCAAGCTGACCCCGGGAGAGGCTGCGCTCTCTTTGCGTGAGGAGCAAACTGGGGAACGCGGCAGTTCATCTCTTGAGAGGCGTCCTCATCTCGCGCTAATAGGCGTTCTATTCGTACGCACGCACGCGTTTCGAGGGCTCTTCTGCTCTCTTAAGATTGATGATGCTCCTCGGTGGTGGAAGTGTTTCTCTCCTGCGCTTAAGGACGCGGGACGCGGGAACTCACTGCGCTGTGTGATGTTGCATTCGATGGGGAAGGTGTAGTACGTCGCGTATGCTGCAGAAGTAAAGGATGGTTTTCAATGGCAGGTGCCGGTGAATCAACAAGTGCTGGGATGCGACATGAATAATGATAAATTAAAATAAAAATGGAAAATTAGCCTCTCAACGTACATTGGTGATGCTACAACATTTAAATAATGGAAATAAACGTCCAAAATAAAAATATGACATTTTTTTATGAAATGCTTGTGCAAGGTAGCACTGCAATATCGAACTAATTGTGTTATCTTTTGAGTCCTTTAAATATTTATTTTTTATATCATCAGCTATCGTTCGACATTTATCTATAATTTATCATTAAAAAGCGCATAAAAATCTCTTAACCGACACACACACAAACAAGCTGTGTTGCAGGACGATGCGACATCACGCTTCCAAAATACTCATCACGAACGAAACGGCAATTTCCTTCCCGTTTTCAAAACATGGCTTGCGCTACACGCCAAAAGAGGGCGCGGAACTCCAGGCATATCAAACTCTTGCTGCCAGTATGACAAAAGAACTACGTCATGTTTCAGAGAAAATAATAACACTGAGGTAAGCTGGTTGATGAATACGCGAGATATTAGCAAAAATTGGAGATCGCTGAATTTTCTATCAAAACAAAAATTCCGCTACCATTTTTCATTACTTTTAAAATAGTATTTTACCATTCGGCAAAGCCATCTCTCCTGAACACAGAAAAGTTTATGAGTTTGCAGCCATGGATGTTGACGTCTGTGTCACAATTGTACGGAGATATTTTGCGGTCAAGATTTTTGCGACCATGAGCTTGGAATTAAGCTTATGGCGACCAAGAGTTTTGCGTCCAAGAATTATGAAACTTTTGAAAATGGTGGAGTTGGATTGAGTTTTGGATCGACCTGTATACTATAATGAAAATGTTTTTTTTTTTATCTGATAAGGATTGTACATTAACGACTCGTTTTGTTTTTCTTATATACACTATAACTGTACTAAATAAGAATTGGGCACATACACGACGGAACATTAACTTTTGCGAAAAGAAAAACGTGATTGGCAAGTACTGTAAACAAACAATTGGAATAATCACACATTTTATATCATTTAAAGCTTCTTTCTTTCAATGCCTTTAGTGACTTTTTGTATTTATTATTAAATACAAAAAGTCACCAAAGTTGGTTTTCAAGTGTAGCATTTCCTATTTGAAGTATGACGCCAACTACGGCAATTTGGATTTAGATTAACCTTTTTTTATCATGGACACCACGATTCTACGAAATTTGTTGTATTGTCCAAACTATCTTTAAACGTCGTTTGCATATTATAAATGAAAATTCTAATGTTTATTTTTACGGCACTCTCTCTGTGTACAGTTGGAGGATAATTTTTATTCTATTACCATACCCGTACCCCATACCTACAACGTAGTTGGATGTTTCATAAGAGGATTACCTCCATGAGTTCCAGAAATCAGTATTTTGCCACTAAATAGTTCATCAGGTTAATTAATGCTCTCAATTCATAACGTTGGTAAAAATAGCTACATGTATAGCTCCATATAAATACGCGGTAAACACCTTTCCACTCTATCAGAACCAGAGCCCCACACCAGAATTCTTCCGAAGTGATTGCTTCCCGGCCCATTCACGGGGAGATGTTCATTTCTTTTCCCAAGAAAGCAGTAACAGTAACGCCACACGTCACCCGGTTTGCCCTCAATGCAAAATCCATTACGATTAATCAGCTCTGCAGTCTCGGGAGAGTCCCCTTCAGGAATCTGATTCATTCCGCTTTCACCCGAAACCTAGACACACCAATCATAAGGCCGGTGCGAATCGGTATGGGCCGTGATTGACAACGATAAGATGGTGTGCTGCGAACGGTGTTACCACACGGTATCTTCCCCGTTTACGAAAAATCGCACTGCCGTTTGTACGGCCTATGCCTTTGCAATGATTGACACTGATGGATGGGTACGACCTTGTACGGAGGATTCTTTTGCTTCCTTACGACTGTGGTATCTGTGATCTTTTTTTTTTTTTCGCCCGATAGCGACTGCTCCACACTGCTAGGCGACCGACGACTCTGGAGCACTGCGAAAGGTCCTGCCGTCTTCTTGCTTTGGCCTTTTCGCTTTTTTCAAACTCCAGAACCCTCCCCCCCCCCGCCTCATTCGGCCCAGCAAGCGCACGCCAGGTGAAATGGTGTATTCGATCAATAAAATTAATTTGATGACTCGTCGCAATAACACGCATCATTATGGTGGTCCCGCCGATAAAGCAGATGATAACCGGGGAAAAGGTTCGGTTTGAGGTTTTGTGTTGATGGAGCACCGCTGCCAGCCGAAGCAAGCGAAGCCCCGACCCACGATGTGTCCTTTGTTGATCCGTTTGCGTCCGTTTGGCGAGAGCCTAATGGAAAAGTAAACATTGAAGCGCCTTATTAAGGAGGAGAATAAAATGAAATTAGTTCCTTGCGTTCCGGTTCGGCGAGCCAAACCTTTTGTCTTGGTGTCATGAAATTAATTCATTTTATGGTCAATTATTGATCCAATATCGGTGTCCGGTGTACAGGAAATTGGCTGAATGCAGCATTGACTGAATCGGGGCGGACGGTACGGTTCCGTGCGCGACATTCGATGGAGTCATTAAGCGAAAGGTTGTAATTAGTGGCCGGGAGGGACATGAAGAGAAACACGATTTCGAACATTAAACGATTAAAGCTAAAGCTCAGACCCGTTAAAGCTTTTTTGAGTTGAAGTCATGCAATGGTAAGTCCACGGCTACTGACTTTCAGGCACAACTGGTAAGAAATCGGTGGTCAAACAAGACATTCGTTCTATTTCTAGGCATTCCATTGGCAACCAGCTTCCAATGTATCATCTGTGAGCTGTGAGCTGTGTTTGCAGACGGGAATTACAAACAAACTTCGTTTCGATTTCAGTTTGTCCTACCGCGCGGAAACAAAAGACGAACCATTGCCTTTATCGTACCAGCATTTCCCACATCTTGGGCGGTTGGTAATATATCAATTTTCTCTTCGAAATCACCGTTGTTTGCCAGCTGCCCTAGATATGCGTGTGCGTGTGGCTAATAATGTCTCTAGCGCCTATCATTCCCGATCAGCGATGAGAAGGGTCGTTCCGACGCGAACCGTTCTCCAACTTGTTGAATCGTTTGATTTCCCCGCACCACAGTAGGGGTTCTGCTCATTTTCACGAACTGTGTTTTTGCATGCACAAATGGAGAGTGCGGGAAATTCCGCTCGAGAGCAGCAGAACGGCAGAAACAGCTCTTGCATTGCATCAAAGCGAAACATGTGCGACGGTTGAGCGCCTTGCGAAACATTCCCTCGGAGGGGAAAATTAGATCCTTTGCAACGCATAACGCACCGTAACGCAGCCGTAACGGCTTCCAGTGCTACAATGCAACATGCTTCAACCTTGTCGCACGTCACAGGACCCACAGACCACAGGCAGATTTGTATGCGTATGTATGTGTGTGTGTGTGTGTGTGAGCGTGTGCAATACAACACAGCCGAAGCCGGCCAGCACATTTCGTTCGGTACGCTTCGAGTGCGAGCCAAGCGGCACCGGAACACCCGAAGCGAGCCGGAAAAGCGCCGCGAAAAGTGCCCACTCGGTCCCAGCGGCGAACGTGTCCGACCGTGCTGTCAGTGGAAAATTTGTGCTTCGAATGGTAATTCCTTGCCGTTTCGAGTGGTCTGCTCGCGTAGTTTTGCGTGTGCCTGCGCCGTGCTGTGCGTTCCGTGTTCCGTTTGGCCGCTTCACAACGCGTACGTGAGGCGTGATTGTTGTTGTGCTAGCGTGCGGTGTGGTTTCACCCGTGCCGGAAGTGTCGAACTGTCGGGTGGACCCCCAAGAGGATGGTGGTGGTGGGTAATTCGTTCGCTTGAATTTCATCCTCGTTCTGGGAGATCATGATGTGCCTGTGCCGGGTAAATAGCAGCATAACAACATAAAACAAATGCATATTCGACGCTACTGGCAAACATTGTAGAGCTGCGGCTTTTAGCGAACCAATGTAAAACACACGAACAGCATGCGAACACGTGGACATCCTGTGAACTTTGAATAACGTTTATTTTTGGTGTGGTTTCGCATTTAGCAGTGAGAAGGAGGTAGGGGTGTTTACTGTGCGTCGTTTCAACGAGCTTTTGATGAAAAATTACATACCAATGTATTAATTAACGCCAGAGTGTTGGTTTTGGTTTTCTAAACAGCGAAGATAAGTGTAGTGAGTTATATTCCAAAAACAAATAAGAAACAGTGCAAATTTAATTCGATAATTTGCTAAAACAGGTAAGAACTACTAACTAATCGATACTGCAAGAGTAACATATAGTAAATGTATACCTTACTTAATAAAACATCGGGGCAGTTGAGTGTCGCATGCCTTGAGAAGTAGAATCTTATTCTAACCATTTATTATAATTATTCTTTATTGTCAAAATATTAAAATAAATTATATTAAGTTCAAGCTTTATTCCATCAATCACGCCAAGTGAAACACAAACACACATTCAATGTTGTTTCATTCATACAATAAATCTCAATAGGAATCTTACATTCTTACGCATCCGGCACTAGCATCGTTTTGCGGTCATGACCTGCTGTACGAGTGTCTGCCAATCCATTAGCCCGGTCTCAATGGCGTACGCCTTGACGTCATTTTGTCACTTCATCTTGTGACCTACCACGTTTGTCCCTGTAGACCTTACGGGATAAGTTGTCCTGTTCCATAACACGGCCATGCCGTCCTGAACATGGTCGCGCTTGATGCGCTACCGAGATCACAGTACTGCTCGTGTTGTTCGTTGTTGCGTTGTTAGCGCCTTCTCCATTCTCTTTCCACCCTTTGGGGATCGAAAATCGCTTTCAAATATCTACCTCTCGAACGCGGCTAATAAATATATAAAATATAAAATATAAAGATACGCCACAGCCCCAGCTGCGACCGTCGCGACAGCATCTTTAAGGTGAACTGCTTCCCCCGGGTCGGTTAGCAACCAGCAACCACACTGTTGTCGGTGCCAAGTAAACACCTGGTATTGCTATGACACCCCTAGTTCTATGGCACGATGAGCTTGAAAATGATCACAACTTTTTCACAACACAAATACTTTTCTCCCTGAATGCACCGACGGCTCTAATGATGGAATAAATTGCTCCATCTTGTAATTAACTGCAACGGGTTTCCAAAGGGCACCACAAACAGGAAAATTTACACCTCTCTGCACCGGTGAGTTTTAACGCTTCACGAGCTTCGCCATAACTTTTGATTCATCATCCGGGGGTGTCTAGACGGAAAAGTTTGCTCCCGCTGGTCAAACATAATGGCCCCGCACGCATGCATGTCCTGCTCGACCTTCACCGGTGATAGTAACTCAATTGAAACTTTCCTACTGAGAAATCTGTCCCCAGCGTTGGGAGGAAGTGGGAGGAACGTTTGTCGTTATTTAATTTTCAAATCTTCCCACCCTGCACCAGGAAGAAGAAAGAATGTGCTTCTAAATAGCAGGAAATCCAGATCCCGAAATTCATAGCAACCGGCGGGATCAAGCCAGCAAAGGAAGGTCATATCACTGAATGCTACCGGTCTGTGCCCGGTGGTCGTTCTGCTTTCATCAGTTCTGCACACACACACACACACACACACACACACACACACACGACCACATCACTGGACGGTGAAACTTTTTCATCACCTTCACCTCGCAGGTCAGGCCAAAAAGAAAAACAGGACGGCGGGCGGGTGAAACCCATTCACACCGATGTATCGCTTGCCAACCGCAACCGCTCGTTCCAACCCGTTCCGTCCGTTGGTTCATGTTCGGCCCTGATGGGCTGGGCGAAAAAAAAACCACCCACACACACACACACACACACACACACACACACACACACGAAAACGAGTGAAGCAAACGCAAAGGATACCCAATTTACTGTAATACGGACAGGCGAGCAAGGCTGGCATAAGAGGAGGCTGCTGGAGAAAAGTTTTTCCATTGAAAATAACGACGGTCGCAACGGGAGGCAAGCGCGTAGGGGGGTGTGTGTGTGTGTGTGTGTGTGTGTGTGTGCAATGTTTTCCCTCTCCCACACCTTGTGCGCACAGAAACACGCAGCCAACCACTAAAACCACCTTTGATCATTACTGAACCTGAAAACTGCCTCCATTCCGGCCAGAGACCATTGACTCTTGGGGAAGACGGGTAGCGGGCGAACCGAAACACACACGTACACACACAAAAAAAACGCACAAAGTGAGATGAACAGCAGGAGCAACAGGAGAAGGGTGAGCGCTGAAAGGCGTGTAAGGGAAGGAACGGGATTGCGGTGGAAGTAAAACCTCCAACTTGGCCGGAACTTTTCCAAAACTTTAACCATGTTAGCCAAACCGGTGTTTGCATGCATTTCGGTGAGCATGGTTGTAAGTGTGTGTGTGTATCTCGATGTGTGTGTATGTAGTATGTGTGTGTGTGTGTGTGTGCATGTCTGTAACCGATAGAATATGTTTCGTGTTTGGTCCGTTTGCACAAGTTTTCCAGCATGTGTAGGTCGGTTGGTTGGCCGCTGTTCCGAGAAGCGTGTAGTTACGTGTGTACATGTATGTGTGTGGCTGTGTCCATCGTTTCCCCCTTTCCCTCTCTCGCTCTCCCACTCAACATATGAACTTTGGAAGCTGTCCACTCTTTGCTTTACACTCTCTTAGGGGTGGGAGGGTGAATAGTCCGGGTGGATCGCTTATCGTCTGCCAAACGGGATGATGCTTGGTCAGCGCTGACTGTGCGAGACATAAATATTCCTGCCATGTTTTATCAGCCAACAAACGCCACACTCTGCCATCGATTGTGTAAGCGGAACTGGTTAGAGTTTGGTGTGGCCAATCTCAGAGGGTGGGAGGGGGGGGGAAGGTGCACGATGTGTTGGCAGGTTTTAACTCGGCAGGGATTTTGAACAGTAAAAACAAAGTTTCTATTTTTCTTCTTTCGGTGCAAAGCCCAATTCCATCAACGGTTAAATGTAGATTTAAACCATATGGCATTCGGAAAGCCCGCAGAGTACGGCAATTGACACATAAATGCGCTGGGTTTCACCTTATTAACGATGACAATAGCAATCTTGCGATTAAATTGATCGCAATAAACTGATTAGTTGCTTAAGTACGAGAAGAGCATTACAGAATACACAACATTCATATTTTCCAATTGGTTTATTTCAGTTAGAAAATGATGATGGGTATTTTTTTTTTATTCAGTTTTTTCTGTTTGGTCACGTTTACGTTTTCTTATGCCGTCTTCCCTTTTTCAACGGTTGGCAATGAAACGGGTATATTAGGTTAACTAGGTAAAAAAAAAATGGTTTCATATTTTTCATCCTTTTGGAAACATGGTTCTGGGGTATGTTTGTTTTGTAATTAATCTTCATAAATTGTTCTCGAAAAAACCTCTCTAAAGCTACAAAAGCAAAACTATCTTTAAAAACTTATCTCTACCAATTTAGCAACGTTGATTGCACCCAAAATGGCACCCATTGTTAGCCAAACGCTCAAAAAGTCTCCAAGTGGACAATTAAACATGAACTCTCTAAAGTGTGCAAAAAGACTCTTATCGCATAATCGTGTGCTGGCAGTGTTAAGCCTGTTGCCGCACCTACCGCTTCTTCCGCTACGCAAGAACCAATCCATTTCCGCAACACTTGGCTGGAAACACTTTTCGGTGGCGGCTCAATTTGCGATAAATCTTCACTGACCGGAAACTAATTTTCAATCATGCTGCGCACACTGGAGAAAGTATTTCTCATCCAAGCAGGTGGTGGTGGTTGGTAGTTGGTGCAGCTTGTCGGACGATTTTCCATCGAGCCAGTGCTCAACGCCAGCAACAGCATACCAGCTCGAGGAAGGGTCATAATTTCTTGCCACGCCCGATTGCCTTCCCTCCCGTTACTGCTCCTTGCTTTCCCGCAAGATCTGGAACGTGAAAACTGCCCCAAGGATGATGAAAATCTTCGATGGTCTCTTCAACGGCATACATTTATCGAATAACCGCTTTACCGCTCCTCCACCTGCCGTCGCAATGCTTCCTGTACTGTGTATGCGCATAAAACTATGTGAGACATGGTGATGGACACACTCACACCCGCTGGTACTGGTGCACTTTCTAAACATAATTTTCCTTTCATCTTGCCTCGAACATCAACTCCACTGTCCCGTTGTGTGCCGTTCAACGGTTGCTTCTTTCCTTCAGACACGGTGCAATTTTCCCTTTTTTCCTTTACACTTTTACGCCATTATCCCCGGCGTTCCAATGAAACGACATTACGGAACAGGACGAAGCGAACACACTGCTTGCCCCGGGTGAAGATCAGGCTGCTGCTGCTGCTGCTGCTGCCAATGGGCAGCTTTGGTGCATGGATGAGCAATCTCGTTCCCGTTGAACGGATGAGCTCGGGCGGGAAAACGAACGAAATTCTTTCCAACACATGCACATTCGCACCGCACCGCGCTGCCGTGCGCTGCGTTTCTGATTTTCCGACATTACGTGGAAGTGTGCGGCGGGACGCGTCAAGCGGGTACACCACCCGGGAGCAGATTGCATGCGATAATTTATTTGATTAATTTTTCCTTCCTTCAACCGGCAGTCGGGCATTCGGGTCCTTTCGATGCAGTTAGCCTCGTGTTCGTGTTGTTTTTTTCTTCTTCTCCTCTCTATCCTGCCTGTCCTGTTTGGGTCGTGTGTTCCAGTGTTGCCGTTTCGATTAACTTCTCAAACACGAGCCTTCTTCTTGACAAACGGTGGTATTATTAATTGATTTTCGGAGCTGGTAAGGCATGGTGAGTATGGAAAATGAGGGAAATTTTTTAAATTTATGATAGTTTAATCTCAAGATCGAGATAGCACCAGCCGGGTATGTGTGAGTGTTCGGGGCGTTGTAACAGGGAGGGGATCGATGATGGGATAGATAATGGGCTTTCCCACCGTGGCGACGGTGCAATGTCTAGCTCCCAGGGTGAGAATTCTCAATTAACACTAATTGAAAATCGACCCTTCAAAGTCGGTGTGGGTTTGCGAGGCACCATCAAGCGCTGGTGAATAATGGAGAGCCATAAATACAGCAGGTAAACGGTATGAATTTTGTTTGTGGTGACTTTGAAGTTTGGGCAACAATTTTGTGATTTACTCTTTCAGTAAATAGAGCTGTTTTATGAAGCAAAAAAAATCCAACAGAAACCATCAGTTATTTTTAAATAAGAAATATGTACTAGCTTTAGCATTTCATGTTAATTTAAAGGACTTTTTTGCGTGTAAAGAACAATTAGTAACAAAAAACAGGTTC
>AXCO02003384.1:0-24184 GCA_000473525.2 Anopheles melas | reverse complement strand
ATGACGATGGTGGCGATGATGATGATGATGATGGTAGAAGCACGAACTGATTCACGATTTTGATCTCAAGCTTGCGCGCAGCATCTCCCACGCTGTTAGGCACTCTCGCTCGCTCACTCACAAGCGGTGTGAAGGTGTGTGTGTGTGTGTGTGTGTGTGTGTGCTCTCACTCTTGCGCTCTCTCGCTGTCGTACGTTGTTTCCAGCTGCTGCTGGCCCCCACCCGTGGAAAGCGCCCTTCCTTAAGGGTATGAGGGTGCCACCGGGAGGCCCGCTCTCGGGCTCTCGGGCCCGCCGCTACTATCATTGGAGAGATACACGACCTGTGTTTCGTCGGATTCCGCCCCAAACAGTCACGCTTTTTACCACCTCTTCCCCAGTGGGTACGCGTGTTGCGGAACTGTAAAGGGCCCGAATGATAACACACTCGTAAAGTGGTGAAATAGCACTGTTATCCATTATCAAGGCGGGATTGGTACGGTCATGGTATTGGCCTTGGAGTTGATGCTCGTACGTGCGCAGTGCCTTAAGCAGACAAGGTCCTTCCCGGGCTTCCCAGACACACACACACACACACCCACACAAATCCCGACGCCCCTGCTGGAGCCATGTGTGTGGAAACGCTTCCGGTAGTCGTTAGTAGTAGTCGTTATCCTTATAGGCAAGGGATGTGAACAGATTCGAGCTTGTCCGGCGTGGATGAGCTGCCAAGTGGCAGCTCACGGTGGTGGAGATTAAAGGTGTGAGAATAAGGTGTCATTAGGAATGAGCGATCAAATCACATGACGAGGTCTGGGAAGTTTGGGAATAATTGTATGTATACGAAAATCAAAAAAAGGATTGTACAACCGAGATTGGACCACGAAGCTGATGTTGGAGAGGAAGGCTAACTACAGATTTTGCTTCTTTAGTAGTATCGTTACACGAAAGTACAGCCGTTCCAAGATAATAGAACTCCTCTAGTCATTCAGGGTTGTTGCCGTCTACTAACACGAAGGTGCCATGCCCATAAGGTACCCTCCCCGGATCACTGGATAAGCCTTTGTTCCATCGATCATCAGCCCAATTCTTGCACAGATGTCCTTCCAAGGACGGCAATGTCGGACGCTAATCCAAGGAATTAGTGGACGCTAATCCAAGGAACCATGCACTTTCCATGACATATTGCAGGGCAATACTGAAGAGTTAACAGTTCGTCAGCTTAAATCAGGCCTTGATAAGACTCAACCGCTTTCCGACAGCATGTTCTAGATCTGTGTCACCCTGTTTGTATATTGAGTAGTTCTTCTGGGCGATAGATCTTCTCGATCAGACGATGTACCTCGACAGTAATCCTCGTATGATCCAATCTTCAAAAGCTCCAGAGCTTCATTGCTTCAGCTCTGCTACAGCTGTTACCCTTCATCTGTTTGATGTCTCTGTCAAACTCATTCACAGTGAGGTGTCCTTGCAAGTAGCATTTCCACATGTCGTTCCCCTTCCGTGTCTCTTTCAATTTCCAATGGGTAGGAATGGGCGTCTCTCTACCAAGAGAGTCGGTGCCTCTGTACGCCGCTCCAAAATGACGTTTGTTTGAGTCTGATGTCATTTTCGATTGCTGCCAGAGCGCGGTCTAAGTTGTTGGGCACTTCAAAACTGTTGTGATGATCTTCAGATGTAATTGAAGCGTAGTGCATGCTCATGCTTTTAAGGGGGATGACATTGCTTACGTCCTGGTGCGAGCAACGTGCGGCCTACCATTCCAGAAAACGTTTGGGCCGATGCACATAAATAACACTTAGGTTTAATAACCGGCCAAAAACCCCCAACCGGTTCGTTGACTGACTATCGTCCGATAACCCGCTAATACATTGCACCCAACACCATGATCCCTTTGGAGGCAGAGCCTCTCTGTCAACCTGTAGCCAGAACAATTCTCTATGGAGCAGTGCTTGGCGAACGGACATTCCCAAGTAGAGTTATTATGAACAATCCTCTTACCTTTCATCTCAAGCTTGTCATGCAACCCATCCTGAAAAACGGGGTAGGTTTTCTATGTAGACCCACTCTTGGATAATTTAAAAACATTAAGTTTAAGAAGCTTCGGTTCCACTTGTGTATCAACGAGGTATTGCTACAACTCCGCCATAGAGTCGTTAGCGTGCCGGGCTTTCTTTCGATGCTCCGATTGTTGTCTATTAGTGTCTATTAGTGAAACAGGCTTATAAGACGTGCACTAACTGCCGCACGCAGTCCGTTTTAGACGCTACGGGGTGCCGTTCTATGATCGCACGCTTCTAAACGAAGTTGCTTTACTTTTTTGACCATCACGGTTAGAGTTCCACTGATAAAGGTGTCAAATGAGTCTACTAACGCATGAGATACTATTATTGAAAGTGTACTTAATGTTTTCTTAGAGCTGGTTAAGATAAACCCATGAAAAATCGATAAATTCGGTCCATTTTTTTAATGCAAACATCACAGGGTTTCTACTTCTTCTTTTATTTGACGAGAGGGGATGCATCCTCCTATGTTATACAAACTTGTGTTTGATACAGCATATTAAGAGCCTTCTTCTTCTTTGGCTCAACAACCGTTGTCGGTCAAGGCCTGCCTGTACCACTTGTGGGGCTTGGCTATCAGTGACTAATTGATTTCCCCCCATAGCAGAATAGTCAATCCTACGTATGGTGGCACGGTCTATTTGGGGATCGAACCCATGACGGGCATGTTGTTAAGTCGTACGAGTTGACGACTGTACTACGAGACCGGCTATTCAGAGCCTTACTCTCTCTTTTATAGACTTCGTCGGTTTACGTCGCTTGAGTTGAAGGTTTACATCGCCCAAACAAGTATTTGCGGCGACCGATAACGTCTTTACGATGCCGAATTAGCTAGGTAAACCCTGTACTACATTTATAAGAACAACTGATCATTAGATGGCGCCAAAAAAAAACTGCTTACCATAACACAGAAAGCTCTGAAGTTAAGCGCAGGAAAAAGACTAAAATTTGCGCAGGTTTTGTCCCACTTCCTGCCTACCGAAAGCAGCGACTATCGGTTCGATCATTTGCTGACAATTGCATGCTGATCAAGCCACAGCACCTGAGAGCGAACTGGAGATGAACTAGAGCACTTTAGCACTTTAGTGGCCTGTCCCAAGAAATTGCTCTAAATTGCACAGCGGCTGATTAACATTTTTCTCACCCCGTTTCGTAGAGGGAAGAACAGCTCTAGTTGCTTTGTTTATCAGTTTTATTTCCAGGAAAAATGGAATCCATATCAAGAAAAAAATATTCAACTGTGGTAAGCACACGTTCCAACTGCTATATATATATATATATATAGACCACGTTCGACAAACGTATTATTCAGTCACAGTTGCGGAGCCAAAGAGTTCGTTGTTTACAGTAAACGGTCGTGCTTCATATCAGAAACTACATTACTATCGCATAGCGCCGTGAGTTTCACACTTGCGTGCTACACGTTCATTCACAGAGCCTATCTTTGGATTCTACGGCGGTTGGGTCACCTATCGCAGCGGAAAGGGTAGATGCACCGTGGACGACCTGAA
The DNA here is from genome assembly GCA_000473525.2 of Anopheles melas. Lineage (NCBI taxonomy): Eukaryota > Metazoa > Arthropoda > Insecta > Diptera > Culicidae > Anopheles > Anopheles melas. Next base: position 20,632 of record AXCO02003384.1, on the reverse strand, counting down.
CCCGTACCTGTGCACCCATCTTACACCTGTTTCCATTTACGTTCGTATCTCGTGCCATTTGCATCGAATCGCAAACCGCCTGTTTATCTTTCATGATGACGCTATCAGATTTTCTTTCACAAGAAATGTACCGTTGGGTCATTCATTTCGGGCTCATTTCATCTAATCGCAACGAAACATTATCGTATCGTATCGTATTAACATTATCAGTTTCGATTTTTTAGCACTCGTTCCTCCATTTCGGAAAATGATTACCTCTGAGGCTTTGGTTTCACTTGTGTACGAGCGAGTTATTCTGCGGTTGGTTTTGAAAAGGGCTCTCCTGCGGCCCTTTTTAACCCTTTTTGCATTCCCAACCTGTCCTCTCCTGTACTCTATTGTCGCCGATCGATCGTGCGATACGTCTACTCCTACCGGAAGAGTCAAACTTCATGTTCTTTCCTTACATCTGCATCCTCAAGCACACTACTTAATCATGAATTATGTCATTTTTATTACATTTATAAGAACAAGAGTTTGTTTTACTTCTTTGAAGTTCTAGAAAGAAAGAAAAAACGTGTAAAAAGAAACACCCGTCACTGTCTTGATTGATTGTAACTGTCTTGATTGAGGTAAATATCGTCCATCTACTGCCATATCGGATGCCCCCGCCCGTCGATGTTGTGCACGTGCGTCACAACCGGCGCGCTAAGGCTCCACTCGTACCACACCTTGTGCGAGGCAACGCACCGCCAGAAGTGTACCGTAATTTCGTCACCCTTGCGCAGCTGCACCGGATCCGTCAGCGGGATAAACATCGAAAACCAGGACGCCAATCCCTTCGTGTGCGTAAACGGATGTATGCTGAGCGTAATGTCCTTGTACAGTACCGTGTCGAAGTACCCGGTGAACCCATTCATCACACAGTCCAGCGCAGCACGGAACCGAACCGTCTTGTACCGGTTGTTATCGATCGGATCGTCGCTCTCCCTGTTCGGGTGCACGAACTCAAACAGCGGCTGAGGGTTGTCGATGTGGTAAGCATTCTTCTGATACGCCACGTACGCTTGCTCCATGTGGCGGGAGGAGATGACCCGATCCTTCCAGTGGGGACTGCGCTCGAGCAGCCGCACCTGATTGTACACCTTCGAGCCGAAGCAAGGGTTAATGTACGAGGTCGATTTGCACGGTATGCTGATCCCGCTGTCCTTTAGGTGCTTCTGCGCCCCATCCAAACACTCCGGCGACAGTTCATTGTCGCCGAACGAGCCCAACAGCTCCGACACCAGTATGTCGGCCTTTTCCGGTGGATTAAACTCACGCATATCCGTCGAGATGAGCTCCACGTTCCGATCGCGCCACAGCTCGTTAATGTGCGCCGTCAGCGTCACGATCGCGTTCGGGTTTTTCTCGATCACGTACACCTTTACCTTGCAGTTGGTGGTTTGCGAAGCGTTTAGTGCGGCACGCACCAACGGTCCCCGTCCACCGCCAACGACCATAATGATGGTGGTGGCTGTGGCACGATCCGCCTCCGGCACCCGATCCAACAGCGCCTGTTCGATGGCGTTCTGGTAGTAAATGTACTTGACCGGATCCTTCTCGAACACTTCGTACGTGAAGCTGTCCAGATTGTCGTACAGCGGTTGCAGCGGGATCTGGAGCAAATCTTCGTACCCGTGCAGCGGATTCTTAACGTAGTTGTGCTGTATCGTGTACTTGATGTAGTCCACGTAATGCGCCAGATGGCCATCAGACGGGTTCGCCTTCAGTATGAAATGGCAGCTAAACGTCCGGTAGAAGAGATTCAACATCGACTGGTGAGCCTTCGAAAGGACGGGATAGTTTTTGGCATTGGTGAGGAAGATGTTAGCCGGCAGTACGATCGCATCGACCGGTTCGCCCAGCCAGCGGAAGATTTCCTCCTGCTTCGGCACGTCCGCCGTCAGCTCCAGGGCCACCTTTACGGTCGGATTGTAGTCCGCATGACAGCGGAAGGTGTTCCACCAGCTCCAGGGGCTCTCCACCGTCGCGTCCGCATCCTCCGCCACGTCACGCCGCCAACCGTGCTGTGTAAGTTTCGGGTTTGTGATGGGCACTTCCACCAGCAGCGTTCCCTTGAACATGGTACAGCCGACCGTGCGGGCAAAGTTGGCACAGTTCGTGCTGGACAGCTTCGTGTAAAGGTAACCGTTCTGCACCAGATGCTCGCCAAAGGACATCTCCTGCCGGATGGTACGCTCCGCCTGCCGCTGTATGTGGTCGACCGGCGAGTCCAGGTCGAGATTGTCGCCGATCCGGCAAATCACACGGTTTAACCATTGCGTAGAGGACAGCAACAGATCGGAGCGCGTGAAGGGACCGTGCTTGGAGCGAAGCGGTTCCCGCACAAACTCCCGATTGTAGTTCCAGTGCACGATGGGCACGGTGACGGAGCTGCAGTTCGCTTTGGACGCGCTGTCGATCTCCTTCGATAGATTGCCGGCCGTGTCGAGGTAGAGCGATACGGAAATGTTCACCTTCTGATCCATCGCCATCGGGTCGAGGGAAGCAATTTTTCGGAAAAGGGTAAAATTTAAAGTAACCAGACACCGGCTTTTCGCAGCTTTTCACGTGCGTTAAAATGTCAACACATGGATGACAGCTTTGTTTTGGTTGCACAGTGGAAGACTTGCAGGCATTTCGGAATGCTTTAGTATTTATTACATGCTGAAAATCGTGATTTTAAATGAAAAAATGCATTAAGAATTATTAAAATATTTTAAAAAAATCATAAAACATCAATCAAATCGTTTTCCTTCCAAAACGAACGATATTTTTCATTTGTTTTTCCGTTGACGTTTCTAAAGGGAGCGCAGCTGCTGTCATTGTGGAGCTGTCAAAAAAGCACAAATTCGCGCCATTCAAACGGAGTCCACACAACATTGCACCAAACGAAACACAAGCTCAACTAAAAACCATCTCAAAACAGTGTCTATTTTAACATTTAAGCCCACAAAATGTCGCTCTGGGTTGACCGCTACCGGCCGCGGGAACTGGCGAAGCTGGACTACCACAAACCGCAAGCAAACCAGCTAATAAATCTGTGCTCGCAGGGCGACTTTCCGCACCTGATGTTCTACGGTCCGTCCGGGGCGGGCAAGAAAACGCGCATCATCTGTCTGCTGCGCGAGCTGTACGGCCCAGGCGTCGAGCGGCTCCGCAATGAGGTGATGAACTTTACCACACCGTCGAACAAAAAGATCGAAATCATGACCGTCAGCAGCAACTATCACATTGAGGTGAATCCGTCCGACGTCGGCATCTACGATCGGGTCGTCATCACGGACATGATCAAACAGATTGCCCAAACGCAGCAAATCGACCCGTCGGGGCAGCGGGAGTTCAAAACGATCGTACTGTCGGAGGTGGACGAGCTGACGAAGGACGCCCAGCATGCGCTGCGTCGCACGATGGAAAAGTATGTGGCCACGTGCCGGTTGATACTGTGCGTGAACTCCACGTCGCGCATCATTCCGGCGGTTAAGAGCCGTTGCCTCGGGATACGCGTTTCGGCACCGACGGAGGATGAGATTGTGTCAATCATGAATGTAAGTGGCAGGAGTGTACGTAAGCCTGCCATTATTAATGTACTTAACTTAATTTTTTTATACTGTTTTAGTTAATCTGCAAAAAGGAAAACCTTCACATTCCGCCCGAGCTAGCGACCAGAATTGCGCAAAAGTCGGAGCGGAACCTACGCCGCGCCATACTCACACTGGAAGCGTGCAAGGTGATGCAGTACCCGTTCACCGCCAACCAGGAAATACCGGACATGGACTGGCAGACGTACCTGAAGGAAACGGCCAACATGATCGTGCAGGAGCAAACGCCCCAGCGAATGGAGGTAGTGCGCGAACGTCTGTACGAGCTGCTGTCGCAGGGCATTCCGCCGGACATCATCTTCAAGGGTTTGGTGCAGATACTCGTGAAGAACTGCGACATGAGCCTGAAGACGCAGACGCTCAGCTTCGCCGGCCTGTACGACCATCGGATGCAGCGGGGCAGCAAACACATTTTCCACCTGGAAGCGTTCGTGGCGCAGTTTATGGCGCTGTACAAGAAATTCCTCAACCAAGTGTCGGTAATGGATATGGATGATTTTTGAGAGGAAAAATAAGCTCTAATTTGTAATTAAAAAACAGTACACCATGCATCTCTTACGCATGTAAACAGTTGTCGTGCCATTAGCTTTATTGACCACATTTTCAATAGTTTGGGTAATGCTTCACTCTAAACAGCAGCACAGTGCTTTGCTTCGTGCCCAGCGCTAAATATCCTCCCGAGGGAGAAAACTCGGCCGCACTGACGTGCCCCAGATGCGTCATGTGCAGTGGGAAGTTGCGGAACACCGTTCTGCTCTTGACGTGAATCAGCCTGACCGCATTCTTCACGGTCGATGACGCGATCACCAGCAACTCCGAGGTCGCATTGAACGCGAGCGAATCGATGTACGTGGTCAAATTGTTGAACGTCCTCACCGGTACCGGTTGCTTCTCCGTCAGTGCGACCTCCAGCGTGTACAGATTAACGATCCCCTGTCGACTGCCGGTCGCCACAAACTGCCCATTCGGGCAGATCGCTATACACGACCCATTAACACACCCTTCGTCCTGGAACACGTTCACTATCCGCTTCTGCTCCAGGCTGAACACGCTCACCTCCGTATCGTTGCTGTGGCACAGCAGGTAGCGCGAGTCGGGCGTAAACGCCAGCGATTGGCACGTGTAGCGCAGCTGGATCGTTTGCAGCACATCCTTCGTTCTCGCGTCCAGCAGATGGACCTCGCCACATTCGCCGACGGACGCCAGGTACTTGCCGCAGCGCGAAATGCGAAAGTTCTTCATCTGCCACGTGTCGCGCTCAGGTATTTTCAGCGTATCGCTCTGACCGCTGAGCAGATTGTACACGTGGAAGAACTTCCGATAGCTGCCGAAGATCGCCTCGTTCCCGTCCGGCGACAGCCGGCTGCAGCTGATCCGCACCTTCTGCAGCCAGAGCGTGTGCAGCTTCTCGTTGCGCACGCCATCCACTGCGACGATCGACACCAGGCCCCGGTTCCCCGTCATCATCGCCACCATCGACGTCGGATGGAAGTTGATGCAGGAGATTTTGCCTTCGATCTTCGTTTCGCGGTTCAGATTTTTCAGCTTCTTCATCTCGATCATTCCTTTGGGCAGGCCCTGGGACGCCGCTGCACCCTTCACGACGTGCCCGACCGTCTGCAGCATCTCCTCGTCGGAATCGGGCTCGCGGACGCGATCCAGATCGGCCCACTTGGGTTGGCCCACGATCTGCTCGAATTGCTTACGCCGGCGCTCCTTCGTCAGCTGTTCCGGCAGCTCGTCGTAGGTGAACTTGTTGCGCTTCATGTTGGTCGTATCTTCCTCATCGTCGTCGTCTGAATCGTGCCAGACGGCGCGCCGTTTTTTGGGCGTTTGCTTTGCTTTCTTCTTCTTTCCGCCCTGTGCTGGGTCGCTTTTGTCGCTTTTCTTTTCGGATTTAGTTAAGTTCGATACGAGCTCCTCTTTGCCACCGAATACAAGCGACATAAGCTCTTTTTCCTGTATCGAACCGGGCTGGTCTATGGCGGAAGCTTTAGCTTTCTTTTTCGATACTTTCGATTTAATTTTGCCAGAGCGAACCGTACTCTTTTCTTCCTTTGCTTTCTTCAATGAGCGATCCTGTGACTTTCCTGCCGCCTTTTTGTCCGAGCCTTGGCCCTTAATCTTTTCCTTTTTCTTTTTGTCTTTTTGCTGCTTCTTGTCGGCAGTGGCCAGCTTTGTACCATCCTTCTGTTCATCCTTGATCTCGTTCGATTCATCCTGCGGCAGTTCGGAATCACTCTCTGTTACGGGCTCAGATTTTACGGAACCAACTTCATCTTCACTTTCATCCTCCGACTTGATCGACACATCATCCTCGTCATCCGATTCATCCCCATGATCGTTCGCTTCCCTCATGGAAGACTTTAGAGCGCTGAGGTAGTTGGAAATGAGCAAATCCTTCTCCGCATCGTCAGCATCGTCGTCCTCGTCGTCTTCTGATACCGGTTCCGATTTTATCGACACATCCGAATCTGGAAGCTCAGTATGGGTAGGCCTCAATGATTCTTCGGCGGTCTCTCCATCATCGTCACTTTCGGATTTGATTGATGCCGCTTCATCCTCCTCGGACGCTTTCACAACGGTCACCGTTTTCCGCACCTCACTGACTTGGCTGGTAATAAGATGATCCAAATCATCGTCGCTTTCCATCGTCATTTTGCCGGGTTCTGGCCGAAAAATGAAATAGAAACAGAAATTGTTCCGAACACACCACAAAACACGTGAAAAATAATCGCTCCGGGCTAGCTGTCACATTTGACGTGGGAATGTTGTTGTTAGATGTGCCCCTTCGGGTACGGAGCCACTCCATGAGACCCCTTCAGATACGTGTATTCCCTGTCAAACGTGCCAGCTGAACGTCAACAGCGAATTATGTAAAAAGTGCATTTGCTACCCATAAATAGCGCTCGCATTGCAATCGATGTAGAATTTAGGCATTGGCTTAGTTTAAATGATTATTCGCAAGAGCAAAACGCTGAAAGAGCTTTTGGATCGATGGCCCGGTAAGCGAACGCTGGGCATCTATCGGTTCCTGCCCATCTTCTTCGGACTCGGAGCCGCGTTGGAGTTTTCCATGATCCACTGGCGTGTAGGGGAGACCAACTTTTGTAAGCAATCTGCAGTGAAACAGTTCGATACTTTGTCTTCTAATGCACCCTCACCCCATTTTATGCGTTTCAGATAATACGTTCAAAAAGCGCCAGGCAAAGGAAATTGTGGAGGAAAAGTTGCGCCTCCATCAGCTGGAACCAATTCCGCGCGGCTAAGCCACCGTGCACCACATTGTGAAATTAAGGACGAAAACAGTCGAAAAAACGGAAAACAATGCCGGCCGGCGTTCCTATGCGACAGTATCTGTCCTTCATGGCAGCCGCCCTGCTGTCCATGTTTGTCGGATCGCAAGTAGTGCACACGTACTATCACCCGCTGCGAGACCTTAACTACTACGTCGAGCGAGAAATCAAAATGCAACGGTTACGCGAAGTGGCACAGCCACCAGAAAACTCAGCTCCTGCGCAGGGAAGCTAAATAAAAGCCTGAAGTTGAACTAGTTGATAAATCGGTTAATCGTGAAGTAGTAATTGAGTATATATTCAGTTCCCCATCCTAAGCGCACTACGTACCGGCGGAATGCAATAAATGGTTTTGTTCGGTTGGAATTTCCCATCCCTATTGCTGTTGCTGCTGCTGCTGGGCGGATGCTTTCAGCGCTTTGAGGTGCTGCATAAGTGCCTCGTTTCGTTGGCATTCCATCGTGAGCTGCTTGACCGTGGTTGCGTACTTGCGCTGCTGCTCCATCAGACACACCAGCTGACCGTTCAGTCCGTCCCGTTTCGCTCTCTCGTCGTCACACTTTTTCTTCAGCTTCGCTTTCGTGGCCCGAATGCCTTCCACGATCGTTTCGAACTGCTGCACGAATTGTTCGCGCGAGTGTGGTGTCTGCATGGCGTTGGCGTAATTATCGTAGATCGAGTTCAGCAGCGACAGCTCCTTCTCGAGGTACAGCTTCGTGTCGTCCAGTGTGTTGTACAGTGTGTAGAATTGTTTCGTTTCACGATGCTTTGCACTCACTGTGAAAGAAGAATGTGGCCATTTAAAAAAAAATGTGTAGCGAATTGAAGTATTAATTATCCATACCTTGATTGTATAGCTCAAGGAATCTTCGCTGATATTGCGCCAACTCGGTACGATCCGGTACGGTGTCCAGCTGGCGCTTGATAGCCACGTAGGAACGGTTCTTTTTGGCAAGCTGCAGCCGAAGCGACTTCAAGCGCTCCAGCTCCATATCGAGCTGTCTCTGCAGCTCCAGCATATCCTCATCCGGGGTTGATGTTTCCGCTTTGCTGAAAAATTTGTACGAAATTACTAAGTTGCCGTTTGTCCCCCGATGGCTTAATCATCCATACTCAATTTTCTGCTGCAACTCTGCCAACTCTTTTTTGCAATTTTCTTTAAACTGTGTTTCCTGCTTCTTCATGCGCTCGTTCTTCAACACCAGCTCTTTGACGTGGTCAAGAATTCTGTAACACAAAAGAGCATCTTTGTATGTAATACAGCTGATCAACACATGAATTCGGCAACAGTTAATGCATACTTTTGATTAGCTTCCGTAATTTCCAGATTGTCGAGATTTCTTATTTCCTCCTCAAGGGCTTCCTTTTGACTGCCGGCCTCCTTCAGTTGCTGTTCCTCTTCCTGTACCGTCGTTTTTAGCTGCTCACACTCGCTTAATGCGAGTTCAAGCTTTTTCTCCAGCGCAAGCTTCAGCGCCAACTGAGCTTTGATGCGATTTCGTTCCGATACTTGCTCGATAGCTTCGCCAGAAAGGGTTTGCTTCATGTCGTCGTAAGTTTTGGCCAACGTGGAACGGTCCGCTTCTGTGAGCTCCACCGAAATGTTATGCTGAAAAAAGGTGCAAAAGTGTTAAAAAAATATGAAAAAAAAAATCGTAACAAATTAATATAACGAAAAGATTTACCTCTTTTGCGATATTTTTAAACAAAACATCAAAATTAAGCTAAAAAAAAACAAAGCAAAAATACATAAAAACAAAACAGAAATAAAGGGGAAAAAGCAAAGCAACAGATTGAGAAAGATAAACCACTCCACTGCCCACTAGATTCATACCTCCTGTTCGGTAGACACTGATACGTCTTCCTCTCCTTCCTCCTCGTCCACGTCTTCCAACGCTCCATCGGCCGTCTCCTGGTCCGCCACATCCTTCGGCCGCACCGGTATCCAACCTCCACCGGCTGCTTTACGCAGCTTAAACCCTCTTTTCGGCAGATACTTCGACTCGATGGCCTGCAAATTGGCCAGCTGTTTGGCGCGCATCCGCTGCAGTTCCCGGTCCGATTCGAGGGTGCCGTGGTTCTGGAACTGGGTCGCCGCGAGCTTCCGCAGTGTGTCCGCCTTTTTGCTTCGATTTTCTACCGAACGCTTCACCAGCCACTGAACCACCGGGAAAATGTTGATAAAATCCAGCCCCTGTATTTGATGCGGCTCGATCAGGAACGGACATTTCATGCGGGGCAGCACGCCGACAATCTTCTCCGTCAAAGCACTGGCAAATCGGTGAGAAGGAGAATCATTAGTAATAATATGCGGGTGGACACTGTTAACGGATGCGGATGTCGAGGCTGGCTTACATCTTCTGACCGATGGTAAGATTCTCGTGAAACAGCAGATCCACATTGACGTCATAGTCGCAGGCCTCGATGCACCAGGTCATGCCGCCCACTATCTTGTCGAAGGAGGACAGGCCCTGTATGTGGGCCCGGTAGTAGCCAGCACCGACGAGCGTATCGATAATATCCTGCTCCTTCCGCTTCTGCTCTTCATCTTCCCGCCTTTCCACCTGATAGGGGGGGTGTGGACCGAAAGAAAGGAAAGTGATACAACCAGATCGCTTTGCTGGGGGGCTTCCCGCGCTTGCCTGAATTTCGTTCCCGTCCGCGTCGAACCGTGTCGCCAGCTTCACGTTCGGAAGATGCTTGGAAAAGATGTTCTTCGTTGCCATGGCGAAAGGGACGATTTTACACACTTGAATCACGCAGAATCTTTTGCGCAAACGACGATAATAATCGGCATCCGATACGAGGCGCTGTGCCTACTTTGGTTCACCGATTTGACAATGTAGTCATCCCCTCCCCCCCCCCCCCCTACAACGGTTACAGTATCAACAAGACATTGCACCAATACTAGCGCAAACTATGACAGCTCGAAACATAAACAACAATACATAGACACGAATGATGCGTTGTTTTGTTGTTTTTTTTTACACCAATTTATTGGTGCTGTAAAATTAAAAAAAAAATAAAGAAACATAATAAAAGAGTATAAAACCACATATTAAAATGGGGGAAACATTAACACTATTTTCGGACGAGTTACATTACACTGCACAAACAAGGTTCAATGGCGACATATGTTTAAATAAATTTATTTAGCAGTTGTCGTGTAAAGTTATTAATCATGTAAAAAAGAAACAACTTTACGCACAAGTTTACAAAATCTCTCCCGCACCAGCGGGTCTCCAAATCCAAATTCGCTAGAGGTATAATATATATATAAATATGTGTTCGCGCGCTCCTAATAGTAAGCCTTAAACAAAACTCACGAATCATTCGGAAAACACACGATCACATTTGTACATATACAGTAGTAAGTGTGTAAAGTTACAAACCTAAAAAGAGCTGCACATCGAAACAGGAAGCACAATTGGATGGGTGGCGGCGTACTGCCTACTGGATATAGTTGTAACTGGGCCGATCTCTTTCCGGCGGTACTGGCGCCAAATTGATCGTTTGGTTCGTGCGATCGTTCGACAGCTAACTTAGGTGTTTATTTTAATTAAGACAAAAAACACTGACGAATGCGACCACGTTTAAGCAAGTGTGTGCAAACAACCGTGATGAACAGGACGAATTTTCATTCCTATGTAGGGCTCTGTTAAGCCGGCCTAATCGAATGATATGTTAAGTGCATCGTGAATCGATTGGTGGTGGTCAAACATTAGCTACCATCGATTGCGTTAAAATAAACGAACAGCAAGCTTGAGCCTTTCCGTATCACTTTTACTGAGAGCAATAGGAATAGAGGGGATATAGTTGATAGGGCCAATAATTTTACGACCAGTTTACGGTTCCTAGCAATAAGATATTAGCTGTATTAGTTGTCCGCACTGATATTCGTCAAGCAGGTGTGTTATGTGTTGTTTTTTTTTTCTTCAATACGCTCTTATAACCATCATCTTAAACTCTAACTTAAACAAATACAAAAATACACTGTAAAGGCAAGCGTCTCTCTTAGTTTGGGGCGAGCAAAAAACTCTGCTCGCTCGCAGTGTCGTGTGTAGAAGAGTACTACTTTTTGTTGGCAGCTATATATATAAATTGATTTCGGCACATTTCCTGCTCGCGGAAGCATTTCCCTCCCCGTTGAAAAGGTAATCTCAGTCTCTTGGGTAAAGCGACGGGTTATGGTTATTAGACGTATTATGATCGATGATCGTTTGTCAGGAAGGGGAATAAGATTTAAATGATAACTTTATAATAGCACTGTTGCGATGAGGTTGCGACTGGGTTCTTGGAATGAAGTACTACTGATAGGAATTGAACTGTTGCGGGTTAAGCTATTGACAACCTTTGTCATACGGCAATACAACTAAACTGGTAGGAGGAATGCCGACAAACTATAAAATGTACTAAACGCATCCGTCATTATAAACAGCGGATGCAGAAATCTGTATCGTGTGGCATAAATGTAAAGGTTACAAAAGGTACCTTTTTTTCGTTGTTGCTTTCCCCTCTCCGCTCTTGAGCGCTTTCAACCTAAGAAATTTCCATATTTCGATGGACGGTTACTGGGACGAGAATGTGATGCCCACTGGTAGTGCCGGAGATGGGCGATCCGGGGGGCAGTATGGTCGTTGTTCCCATCACTCCCGTTCTCGAGATGGACGTCGGGGACGGTAGCAGCGTTTGCATCGTCGGATCCGCAAACCGATCGATCGCCGTGCCAATCATTTTCGATTCGTTGAGCATCGGCGGCTTGGAGAGAAAGGAACTGCCCGGACCGCCGGTATGATTGCTGTACGGGCTCGAAACGGACGTGCTGATCGATGCACTGTCCGACATTGAGAGTCGTTTGCCGCCCGAACCGGCCCCATGCGCACCACCACCACCACCACCACCGTGCGCAGTCGCTATTCCCTGCGGATCCACATTGGACAGGCACAGGTGTTCCGATTCCTCGTGGTGCGTCATGGTGGAGTAACCATGATCGGACGAGCCTCCGCCACCACCCCCGTTCGGACGCCGATAGTCCGCCGACATCTGGTACGGTGAGGCCACATTCGGAATAATCATATAGTTGGCATTGTGCTGCCCGTTGAGCAGCAGATTTTGCTTCGCATTGGTACGGCTGATGTCACAATCGTCGGACGGGCTGCCATCGTCGAGATCGAAACGGGACAGCGGCAAACCGTGGCAGTGATCCGCGACCAGATCGTCGTACAAATGCTCCGACGCTCCACTTTGATCGGCATTCTGGCGGAAGCAGTACATCGCAAAACCGACCACAAGACAGAGCGCCAATATAGCGCCGGCCACGGGCCCAATCGAGCTGTACGCGGGTGGCAAGATGGACTCCATGTTGTTGCCGGTGTAGGCGGCATCACCGTACGGTGTGGGCGCTCCAAACACCCCGTTAAAGCAGGCCAATTGGGCGGTACAGAACGGTGTGTTGAGTCGATTTTCACCATCCACATCCACCTGGCACCATTCACAGCCGACCAATCCTGTGCAATAAAAGGGAAAGATATGAACAGTAAGTATCTACTTTTTGAACATTCTTTGCTGTCACACTTACCCATACACTCGCTCTGCGTCTGGTAATCCTCGCAATTAATGTTGGTGCAGCTCTTCAGCTCGTAATCCGCCTCATAGTTGATGGCGTTCATCGAAATAAGCTCCTCGGGCAGGGGGGAGCACAGTGGCACCGGGAAGCTTCCTGCCGTTTTGGAACGCTTGGGTACCGTCGTACAGCCACCGTCCTGCTCTGATACACCGTAGTCCAGTGGACATTCGCACGGACACTCACACTCCGTCTGCTCCATCCGATTGCAGTTCAGACAGGAGTTGCCAACCTATAAAGAATTTACAAGGAAATATGTAATATGTAATTATTTAATGTAAATTAAATCTCGAAAGATTCATGAATTTTGAAAAATTCGTATATCTCAAAAAATTCACGATTCTCTAGAGATTCATACATTTCCCAAGATTCATAGAGCTTTAGTTTCGCATTATTCTTCTTCTTGGCGTAGCAACCTACATGGTCATGCCAGCCTAATAGTGGTGGGGGCTCGGAATCGGACCTACTCGATTCAGATTCCGTGTTTGAAATCAATTTCGGAGCCGATTCCGATGCTGGAATCGATTCCGATTCCGGAGTCGATTCCGGTGTTGACTCCGGAGCCGATTCCCGAGTCGGCTCTGGAATCGATTCTGCGATCAGAATCGGCTCCGGAATCGGAATTGACTTGGGAATCGCAATTTGCCCCGATAACGGAATCATAATTCACTCCAGAATTAGAATTAGCTCCGGAATGTAAAATACAATATTTTGAAAATCATACATCTGTAAAGACTCATCTCTGGAGATATATGAATTTTAATGAATTAATGAATCTTGTAGATTCATGAATCTTTTAGTTTCATGAATATTTGAAGATTCATTTATCTTTTGAGATTCATGAATCTTTCGACATTCATGAATACTTGGAGTTTCATTCTTCCAAGCATCTTGGAGATTCGTGAATCTTTGAAGAGTCGATTGAAAATTCAAATCAGTCATCACTGAGGATTAATATGAATGAATCTCAACGAAAGGTTTATGAAGCCCAACACTAAATTAAACGAAAACAATACACAATGATTGATATGCCTTTACTTACCGTACTGCAAGGACAGAAGGCACCACCATCGTTCGTCGAGTTGACAATGCCGAGGAACATATTCGTGCCCGGAATGAGCGTTATCTGGTACTTTGTTTTCTCGCCGTACATCAGATTAGTGATGACGTCCGATGCCGAGAGGCTCATATTGAACTGATAGAACCGCTGCACCGTCCGATTGACATAGTTGTAGCACATCTTCTTCGTGACTAACTGTTTGTGGTTGAGAATGTCGTTCGCCACCTGCGACTCCTTGTGCGTGATGTGTTCCACGGGGCGGCGCGCATTTCCGGGCCGCAGCGGCGGATCCGCAAGCATCGGATGCGCCACCAGATAGCCTCGATCGTCCATCAGGAAACACTTGATGTTATCCATACTGCAAACCGTCGCTGAGTCGAGCAACAGTTTGTAGAAGAATGCCTCCGTAAAGTCCATCGCTACAACGGCGATCGGTCGGTGCGGAGAGCTGCCGGACGGCGTGGAAGTACCTCCCGTGCGACCTTCGAATATGGCGTACGCCACACTCACGACGTAACCGGCCCCGCCCGCATCCAGGTACGGCTGGGTGAACACCAACCGTCCCGGGTACTCCATCGCTTTGACGAACCACGGCCGCTTGGTCGGTTCGAGATCGGTATCGAGCAAACCGCCCGGGAACGTCTGCAGCACACCGTTCACAGTCGCCGCATACCGTCGCACAACGTACCGGCTCAGATTGCTCTGCACATGGTGCAGCTGATAGTCGAAGAGAATTTGCAGCAGCGCGAGCACATCACTGCGCACGTCCGGCTGCAGGCCCGGGTTAGCGAACAGCAGCTTGCCGTACGTGTCCCTCAGGTACGCCATAATGTTTTGAATGGTGCGCACGTTCACCTCCTCACCCGCACCAGCCTCACGATTGTTGCGAATGTGCGTGAACGGCGACTGGAACGAGGAAGCGCTGAGGTAGAGCGTGCTAGCGTCCGCTACAGCCAGCTGCTTGACCAGCCTGCACAGCGATCCATCGCCACCGGACGGTAGCATTTCGACGGGCGGTCGCTGCAGCTGAGGTGGAAATATGTCGATACGATGGTACAGCAGTGTGGAGAGCAGATTTTTCGCGGTGACACTGCTAGCGGCGATAAAGTTGTACTCCACGCTATTCCTTCCGTCGGGCGTTTCTGCGCCCGGGTGAAGGTAGTGTATCGGTGCGTGCAGAATGCGGGAGGCGAGGGAGTTGTCCGGCTCCGCTACATCCAGCGTGCGCACGATGCACACGATGTACGAGTACACTCGCTTCCAGTAGTACATGGTCGTCCGGTTCGTGCCGTAGTGATTGATGCGCAAGTTACCTTCCGGATCGGCCAGCATGCGCTTGAAGGCGGGTGCGAAATGTTCCTGCTCCAAGCGCGTGATGTTCGTAATGTAGAAGCTTCCCCGTGCCGCCAGTGGTCGCGGGAACGAAGGATGCATAATCGTGTTGCCCTGCAGATCGATCAGGAAGGCGTACGAATCATCCTGCTGCCGGTAGTACGCAACGTGCTCGACCAGATCGCTCAGGTACAGATCCACCCCCACGAGTCCATGCGTTCCGGCGGGATAGCTTACCGTCACGAGGGTATCCTGCAGCGACGCGTCATAGTACGGCAAATGGATCCGCAAATGCTCCTCGATGAATCGGCCCGCACTGAGAAACGGTTCCATCAGCGCCACTATGAAACGCTGCGCATCGAACGAATGTTTCGATATCATGACCATCTTTCCCGCCGGATAGATTACCAGGGAAAGGTTGTAGCGGGCATAGTTCTGGGTGCTAATGTCAGCGATCAGTTGCTTCTCCTGTGCCACTTCCCGTTCGTCCAGCAATATCAAGCAGCTGTTGATGATGACCGGATACGGTAAACGCGTTTGACCTTCGTGAATCGTTTGCAGGATGGCTTTCGGTGCCGCGGAGTTGGCCGGTAACAGCGCACGGCCAAGGTACAGGAAAACGATCGGCACTTCATCATCATGCGTACGGTAAATGTCCGAAAAAGCATCAAACGCGTACTGAAAGCCCGCGGCATGATCCGTCGTTTGTTTGGTGCGATTCAACGAATCAATAAAGTCCACCAGCCGATCCTTCTCGTCCATCGTAGCGCGTACAAACCGGTTCGCTGCCCGGCAGTCGAAAAAGTCGTCCGACGTAATGACGCGCTGCCCGACCGCTACCACCGCAACGCGATCGTTTTCGTTGAGCAGATACAGCACAAACTTGCTGATGGCTTTCGCCACCTCGAGCTGATCGTACGTGATCGTGTTGCCGACGTCCAGCAGGATCAGCACGTGCTTGTTGCGCACCGCCGATAGGAACAGTGCCTTCAGCCGGCCATCACGGGGATAGTAGTGGCACTTGTACGCGCTGGCATGATCCAACGAGGACAGGTAGAACTGCTGCCGATAGCTCAGGTAATGCTCATCCAAGTGCGCACTGTGTTCGGCAAAGAGCTGCTGCAGGTTGGCGTTATTGTCGTCGATCGTTTGATCGGTGATACGGATCCTGGGACGATCGGAGTCTGCATTTGCCGGAAAGGCACTGAAGTCGAGGAACCCGGTAACGGCGCTGCTGTTAGCGCCACTACCGCTTACCAAGATATCGCCGGAAGCAGAGTACGGTCGGGTAAGGGACACGTTCGACTGCTTCGTGCTCTGGATGAAGCTTTGCAGATCGAACGGTGCTTCGTCTTCCCACGGGTTGATGAGCTCACTGTACGGGCACGGGTTGAGGAGCGTGTTGTACTTGGCACCGTACTTCGTGCCGGTAGTTTGGATGTAACGGCGCAGCTCTTCAATCACCGCGATGGTCTGGTTGAGCTTCCGTGTTAGCTTCAGAGCGATCCTCTCCAGCAGCTCCACATCGTTGTGTATCGTTGTCGTTATTTCCATGTTGTCGTACAGTTTCTAAAAGTAGGAAAATAAATGATGAGAAAAATGCGAAAAGGTCCATCTTTTCAGTGGAACTCACCTGCACATTTGTGACACTCAGCTCCCCATTTCGGATGTGGTCGAAGGTGTTTTCGAGCGATTTTGCCAGCTCCTGGATCCCGTATTCCACGGGACCGGAGGCAGATGCTGTCGCCGCATTGCCGGTAACGGGTATCGAAGGTGTCACGGACGACGTAGACGGGGGTGACGATGATGTAGGAGAAGATATCACCGCCACCGAAGGCACTCGTTTGTTATCGGAACTTATCGGTACGCTTACACTTACATTGCTTATCAATGGAACTAGGCTATTTACAAAAATTGTGCTAGAGGACGCTAGCGCTCCCTGGCACCGTAGCGGAACTGGCCCCAGCAGCAGCACCACCACCACCAGCACCAACATTCCCAAATAATACTGGACGGTGTAGGAAAGTCGCTTCATCATAGTAGCGGTGGTTTGGTTTTATCCCGAGGAACAGTGGCTTTCTTTCGTGCCTCCGTACCACCCATAAGGGTACGGGACAAACGCACGCAGCACGATCTTCACACACACGCACACACCCGCACACACTCACACAGTCACACGTAAACAATGTTGTCTTCCACGGGCATCAAATGGATCAAAGTTCTTTACACTGAATCTTTGGTGCAATCTGCTGCATTTCCGCTATCGACACATCGCGAACCGACTTTCCGTGTAATGTCCGCACTGGGGATGAATTTGTCGCAATGTAGAGGCAGCAAGGGAAGCTGTTCCATACGATGATGGAATCTGGCAGTGTTTCCGCCACTCCGTGTCACAGACCTATGTTACGATGCTTGTGCGATAGACGCTTGGTGCCATAGTTTTCGCTGCAACACAACAAACGAAGAATTAACATTCTTCGTGCTGCAACTAGGAACGTAAAGAGGCAAGTTTCGAACAGTTTTTGGCACTAAATATCAAGCTGTGCTAAAATAAATACAGAAAACCAATCTCAGCGCGATGTGCTTTGCTTTGCTGCGAGCGCGTTTTGACAGGTGCGTGAAAGTAGCCCTTGGCTGTATCGCACGTGTCAGCGGAGCCAAACGGTGTGCGCGACGTAAACATAGCTGAACATTTGCGATGACGTTTTACAAAGTTATTTTTCTTCATTTTAGTAGTTAATATTGTTAAAGTGAAAAGGTTAGCCTGAAAACTATGTAAAATAATTTTAGTGAAATTTAAAGGGATAGAACACTTCCAAGGGAGTTTGTTGATCATGTTCGTTTTGTTACTTTTCACACGATGCAAATCACAGTTCACATAGCGTGTTGTTTTCATTTTGTTGGTGCGCTCTACAGTCGGTCTAGGTTTATTAAATTGTGGTAAATAATTGATTTTTGTTAAATGGTGAATAAACTGTGTAGTAAAATTCGTACCGCGAACAAATAAAAACCTAAACATTGCTTCTATTCTTACAGAATCCTGGCCCGTACAACTGAGTCTGAATGATCCCAACACAATAGAAATCATAGTTCGTTGAAATACCAAATCATCAAAATACCATGTTAGCGGCTATCATACACGACGATGCTGCTCTATGGACCCGAGTCTTTAACCACCCGAGTGTAGGATGCTACGCTCTTAGCGGAAAGATGAACTACGAGCTTGCGGAACTGTACGCCTGCCGATGACCAAGCCTGGTAGTATACAATAGCTGGGGTAGGTTATGAGGATGCTGGATCTTATGCCTTACCATAATGGTGTTAGACGATGACCCCCAGTTCGCCAAGAGGTGCTGGGGAATACATCGAGCTCGGTGGCTGGATCAGTTGAAACAAGATCTTTCGAAAATTGGGTGTCTACGTGGATGGGAAAGCCTTTCAAACATGGCACGAGCATTCTGGAGAACAATCGTGGACCGTTCACTACGACGTGATGTTTTGTGAGCCGGTCTACGAGAGACAGGGTAAGTAATTCTAATGTATCTTTTATTTTGAAATTATTAGTTACTTACTTATCCGGCGCTGCAACCGCTTAGAAATTTGTATTACTTATTCATTGGGCCCGAGTTTGTGATACCACTCGCGCGTGATACCACTACTATTTATTGATATTTCCACATGATCTCTAAACCCTAATCTTGGATCTTAATTCTCATGTGCTTACTATAGCCTGTCAGATCTTATACCTTAGCACACTTTTTATCACGATAATTTTAATTATTTTCTTCAAAATCATACTTACTTCCATTTTTCAACATAACAACTGATTTCGGGAACAATGGTTTTCACTGATTTTTTTTATGGAATAACTACAGTACACACAGGAAATGTTAATTTTTCGGAGGATTTTTATATTTATTTCAATATAAAACATTCTATCAACTATTAAATTAAAACGATATTTACAATTGCATGTTTGTGTATGTGTAATGTGTGAACATGATTCCATGCAGAGGCGGTCATGTTTCCCAGCTAACGTTGGGAAACAAACCAAGAGTACAGGGTCAGAAACTCTTAACGGAAAGAACGCTTGTATTAAGACGGATCAATTTAAACTTTCTGAATGTCGTTCTAACGATTGGACCGTATTGTTTTGCTCTGGCTATGAAGCCTAATTCAATCAATAGGCATTAAACCCAGGTTCAAATAATATCATCAAATTTAATCGGTTTTAAGTGTGGTGCACCTATATTAGACAACTCGCATTTTTCTGCCGTAAATAAACGATAAACCATATCGTTGGGGCTCGCAATCGCTGTTGAAGTATTGAACCAACATTTTGTTATGGCGCCATCCAGAGATACATATCAAGCACATAATTATCTCTGAATATATACCAGCACATTCCATCGATCGCATCGCTTTGATCTACGTGTGCCATGAACAATCTCTAACGTGCTATATTCCAGACACAGGAATAGGAAATATGTCATCGGTATGTGGGCATACTTTACGGTTTTTATTGCTATTATTATGATTTCACAACTGCTGCTTCAGGCAGCCGATCAGTTCCTGATCGGGCCGCTTTAGCAACTTCAACAAAAAAAAAAATACAGCCCCCATTCCAGAGATTCATCGACAAATGTGAAATGAAAAATGAGCAAAATAAAACAAAAAAGGCATAAAGATTGCAAATTGCAAACTGTGCAATCGTACCGATCAATACCTTTAATGACAAGCCGTGCACCGGTTCCAGGTTTCGCTCGTCGAGGAATCTGTATTGCAAAATCTCTCGCCCAGGCGATAGATAAATTACGCTTACAGGTCAACGCCACGGCTCGTACGCCGCCACTCAAATGGATCAATAACATTCAATTTGCGATGATTTATGAGGATTGCATTTTCCCTTTTTTCCCCCAGCTGCCCAAAGACGCGAGCTCATGTGATCGTCAAATGGTGAAAAAGCGGCCCTTAAGCTGTGCCACTTCACACACACACACACACGCTTGGTGTGGTAGGAAAGTTTCAACAGAGCGATTAATATCGTGCACACCAACGGTTGGGGTTGAATGTTTATCGTCCGGTTTGGATGATGGTTGGGGGTTGCTGGGTTTTTGAGCACTATAAACGCAAGTAATTCATAGCGCTTCGACAGAAAGAGTATTAAGCCATATTAAATTACAGCCAGGCCAGTACTTCTACATCGACCTGTCTCGATCTGTACGTTTGTTGCCAATTCAGGAAGAACGAAAAGATTTAAATTGTTTCTTATGCGAAGAATGTTCTGAGGATAAAGCGAAGATAGGAGATGAACAACAAGTAAAAATATCTCAGAAAATCGCGTACTTTTTGCTGAAAGTTTGATCAGTTTTTTTTCTTTTTACCGTCCATAAGAGTTGTCCACTGGTTCGCATCTTTTCTTCGTCTACATTATAAAAACCACCTTTTATAGGATAAGAAAAGAAGTGTCCGAATGCGAAGGGTTTTGCTAATTTTTGCTTTGCGCAGGAATGTTTTGGGGAGACTCCAGCTCGGAAATGTAAGGGAGTTTTTTTTTTTTGCTTTAAAGATTCGCCAGTGGATTGGGACGAAGGTCACTAGCTGCGTGACGCATGTGGTAGCATCCGATCACGAAACGTTTCCGTTGTTGTTGTTGTTGAACTAAATTTAATAAATAAACAACATGAAGGTATAGCGT